>VZTD01002215.1:476166-491312 GCA_013397725.1 Rhagologus leucostigma | reverse complement strand
CGGGGCACACCGGGGCGGGATGGGCACACCGGGGCGGGACGGGGCACACCGGGGTGGGCAGGGGTGGAACCAGCGGTTCCCCAGGTTGGGGTTGGATACAAAGCGCGGTGGCAGGAATAGTATCGAGCTTTGTGTGGTGCTTTCCTTCGCTGCCACGCGGGCTTTAAACGAGGCGACACCTGAAATGTTTGAGTTTTAACCGAAAAGCGCAAATGAAAAAGGTGATGTGAGCGTGGCGTCTGTGGCTGTCTCTAATGCCATTTAAGTGTATTTCTGGTATAAAAAAAGCTTAGGGATGTGTTGACTGCTACGTGAGGAAGGTAAGATGACGTAAAGCTTTTTGGCAGGTAAATAATTCAGTGTAAACCAAAATAATTCTGTGTTGGCGCCCGCTCCAGCAACACGTTTACTCTCCCAGCTGGTGCTGTAGGTAGCGGTCAGTCTTGTCACCCTTAATACAGGTGAAGTTATGTGTGAGCCTCAGAACTTCAGGCTTGTCACCTGTAATACGGGTGAGGTTAGGACTGGTGGCATCAAGACCTTCCCGCAGCAGAAATGGTGTCGGTGTCCCTGGCCCCCAGTTTGCCGTGTTCCCACGGCGCCGATGTCTTTGCAGTGCTGACTAATTTCCACGACGCTTAAGCCAATGGTTTTTAAAAGGTCTCTTGTGCTGTGTATAAGAAATGGGGTTTTTATAGGACCCTTTCAGAAAGCAATGGTTTTTTACAAGCTCTGCTAGAGATTGTATCGCTCGCAGGCACTAGCAAAGCATAGAGGCTGATAATCAGGTAGATCACTTGAAACAAAATACCCCAGCAAAAGCAATAGCGGCATCCAATTATCCAAAAATGTTAGAACAGAATAAGTGCCCTTTGTCTGAGATAAACAGCAATAATTACAATCTGCTCTCCTGTGTGACCTACAGCAGGTGTGTATTGTCACTTGCAGAATAGGAAACGATGATCTCAATCCAGATAGCATAATGCAAACACAGCCTGGATAGCTACTTCTAAGCCAAACAAATTATCATTGAGCCTAAAAAATAATATCTTTTCGCTTAAGTTTTCCCCATATAATCCCTCTCCTACTGACTGCCCTTCTGAAATGGGCAGAAAAAGTAGGATTTTATTTCTTCTCCAGACATGTTTCATTTTGATCACTGGATATTGCAGTTCCAGGTGTGTCTATAGAGGATTGCATGCATAAAGTTAATGAGATGATTCTTAATAAAAGGTACACGCTTCTTTATTTTTGATGCTCTAGTCTGCTGTTTCATGGGTGACATTTTTCATTAAAAGATCAAACTTAATATTAAGCCTTTAATTATAGACTCAGGTCATCAGTTAAGCACATACATAATTTAGACATTATATATAAGTTCTGTTGAAGGCATGGGTCCCCTGTAATCCTTATAAGCAGTATCCTTCAGAAATTACAGTGTTGGTAAGGTGCTCTCATCAGCATATTTTGCATAGAAAAACACTTGCAGGGAATGGCACACAATTACGTATAATATACATTTATACATGATGCTTTTGCTTTGGTTCTTTTTCATTACATTTCTTTATGCCTGCTTTGGGTTATCGCATCAAGAAGGAGACCACGATCCAGGCAACATCCTAAGATCTCTCATAGATGTTATTCTGAAATTGAAACTGCATATAAAAAAACCCGAAGTGACAGATGATTTTTAAAGGAACAAAGGCACTCAAAAATTAGTATTGTCACCGGGTAGAACTTTCAACACCCACTAAATGCCTCACATAGCACATACCTACAGACTAGGTGCCTGAGTGCTTAAAAGGTCAAGCTCCAAGTGTTGTCAAGACAGGGAAATTGATAATCCACTCTTGCAATCTTTCTGCTCACTTCAAGGCTCTCTGGGTAATTAATGTGTTGTTTTTGTGTGAACACGATCTCATAATCAGCATCTCTGAAGTCTTCTGCAGTGTGATAAAGCCTCAAAGGGTTTGCTTTTTTCCTGTGGATTTCATTACGTTAAATAACATGCTGTTAGATGAAGTCTTATCTTCTAAATTTTAAACTAAGACTTTTTCCTTGTAGCCTATTGGAAATTAATTAAGCTTTTGTAGACTAGATCTTCCTGGCTCAACAAAGGAATGTGTGCTAAAACTAGCGAAGTCTTGTTTGCCTTGAAACAATGGAAAATGACAGGGGTTTTTATAGCTATTTAGCCTTGATAACTCTTGCTGTTCTGTCACAGGACTTTGTATTTGATATTTTGCCTAAATCCCCGGCTTCTGGACTCACGTATTTTCATTATACTCAACTTTCATTTGAAAATTAATTTCTAGGCCTTCTTATTACAGACAGTTCTTGGGAAAGGAAGTAAGTCTGCTCTACAGGATAACCAGCCTGCACCAAGGAGCAAAAGGAAAACATCGTTTAGATTTTGTTTGTTTAAAATCTTACATATTTTGCGATTTTAGGTTTCTTTAAGACTGTGTTCATTGCTCTGTCTCAGTGGAGCTTGACAGCTGTGACATTTTTAATGAAAAGTCAGCATGTGTCTATCTCAGTAGGAAGAGAAAAGGAGAACTACATATTTTTTTGTGCATTTCTATATCTTTAAACAGGAGGGATTCTTTTTCTTTAGTGTTAATATCTACTTTGAGAAATCAGCTAAGGCACTGACATCACTTGTAATTGAAGCCTGTCTGGTTGAGGGAATATTTGTCTATAAATGAATAAGCAGCGAAACCTCTATAGATGGTTATGGATCCTACTGGGGATTTTTAATAACAAAGTAATATATCAGAAAATATTTTAGTGAAAATTTGTCTTCAAAACTCTGATTTTTTTCTTAGCTTGCTGAAACTACTCAGTGGTTTCCTGTCAGCCAATTTGCCTCTCCCCCCCACCCCGTTCTTTTTGAATGTCTCAGTTACTGTGTAACTGAAAGCCTGGTTTGTTTGTACAACGAAACCTGATTTCCCCGGGTAATTTATTCTAGGAAATGGTGATGTCTGGCACAGCTAGGGAGAGCAAGACTTTGTGTTCTGGCTACAGCAGGTACAAAAGGCATGCGTGGCAGCCTTGTTATTGATTACACATAAAGGAAAGCTGTGTTTCTGTGGGCACGAGAGGCTGTAAGACCACCAGGGGACATCTGAGCAATAATGAGCGCCAAGTGTTTGCTCGATCATCCATTGCACTGAGAGATAGGTGAGCAGAGATGCTCTTCAGCCAATCTGCAGGAATATTGGGGGTTGTGCTCTTTCTCTTCCTGTGCTCAGAAGACGAGTTCTCATCATGGGGTTTTATTCCTTTGGCTGGAAAGGATTATTGCCTAGATGAACCTCAGTTAAATAACAAGTGAGACGGAGATACAGCAGCTGCTGCTGACAAATGCCTCTGAAGCGCATGCAGCTCTTCTGTCAGATCTCTGCTTTGCCTTTGCTGTTATACTGTACAGTATCACTGAGCTCAGAGTGTCTTTCACACACCTCCATATGGTGTTGTAAAGTGAAGTCCATAAAGGAACAGACTGCGCCTTTCTAACAACTTCACTAAACTTAATACAAGAAATGTTTCCTTCCCGTAACAATGACCTTTAAATGTTAACTGGCTGAAAAAATAACATTGTCCTTTTTTAAAAAGGGGAAAATGCAATTCCTGGTGCTTGACTGTGTTACGGAATAACAATTTGGGTTCTGTGGGGTCCAATTCCTTCGCATTAAGTTTACAACAGTGTAATGCTTGATTAGAAGGAATTTATTCCTAATTTATGCCAGTATGAAAGAAGGCCTTTAATTTTACTAAGAGCTACTTCTGTTGTCTGTCTTTTAAAACCCAGAGTCACATTAAATTATATTTCTAGCACATTGTTCTTAAAATCTGACCGTCATTTATACATATTTATATACATATATACAAATTTAAAATCACTACATTCTAGCTGCCTTCTTTGATTTTCACCTTTAAAACTGACTAAGCCAGCTGTGCCCTTTGGGGTCTATAAGCATGAATCATTTTTGTTATTTTTTTCTCTCTTAGGCAGTAATTACAGGGTAGTATGCTGTCTCTGGTTTTTAATATTATGGTGCCATTTTAATCCAAGGTGCAACACCATTAACTTCAGCAGAGTTACACTAGCAATGAACTTGTCCCCAGGAGGCTTTTCCGAATGTTCGGTTCTTTCCTCATGATTACCCAGAGGAATGGAGAAGAAGAAGGCAAGACAGAGGACCCTTTGATAGGAGGAATGTAGTTCAAAGCGAAGTCTTGTTTCTGCCATTCATGATGCTCCATATGTTCCTCATTTGGGGTGGAGGTGGGTCAGACCCCGTGGGGCACGCATGCTGGGGCTGGGGGGCAGACAGAAGTTTTACACAGCACATCTGGTGCACAGGTTATGTTCCTTCCTAGATGGAGGTACTGTAAAAATGGGAAGAAAAAGGAAAAAAAAAAAGAAAAAAAGAGAAAAGGTGGGAGGAATATTCAGACACTTTAAGTGTACTTCTGTGGAACTGCTTGAAAGTCAGAAAATGGAGTAGCCAAACGCTTAGATATCAAACTCATCATGATTGTCAGGCTGTCTCAACTCCAACTCAGATGCTTTTTAGATGTCAAGTAATTCAGCAAGTGGGGATGTGTGAATCAGTGCTACCATGGATTACCTATTGTTAAGATAGTTGCAAAATATAAAGAAGGTACTTGCAGAAGTTTCAAGGACTAGATTTTATTAATACTCAATTTTCTTTTACAGTTGGATATTTAATTTTAGTTTTGTCTCATTTCTCTTGTCCATATCTAGTCTAAAACATTCAGATCCTCTGCAGTATGGAAACACCAACTTGTAAGTTAAATACAAATTACTAGCATCTAGCTGAGTTTGGAAGGGGAATTTAGAGTATTTCCTCTTTGCTGTCAGGGAGCAGAGAGGGACAGGAGCCAACAGGACGGCCAGCAGGGTAGGGGCCCGTCCCACAGCCCCCAGCAGGGCTGGCCAGGGTTGGCAGAGCTCAGAGGGGCAAACAAGTTCAAGGGGATGAGACAAGTCCCAGGCAAGGCAGAAATTCAGGTCAGCATGTGGGTCACTGCCCAGATGAACAGGCACAGCAGGGCTGGATCTGCAGCCCGGCAGAGCTGGGCAGGGACCGAGGGCCCCCATGCCTGGGGCAGGGGGGCCCAGGGCTGGTTGTGGCAATTAAGGGCTGTCAGTGCATTCAGGGCCTTGACATGCACATCTGGTAGCAATTGCTGCTGTGTTTAAATCAGAACCTCAGATCCTTGCAAAGCCCAGGATCTAGCAGGGGGACGTGGTTATGCCTTTCAGCAAAGGTCTAGCGTTTCTCCAGGGCTGGACACTTGATGCAGTTTGCCTGTTGCACTCCAACCAGTTGCCTCGGATACAAAGTCAAATATTCAACCTCTAAAGAGGATACCTACGTCTCCTGTTTTACTCCCAGAGCCTCCCTTGTCAGAAGGGTGGCATTCTCTGGGCACTGGAGCATTGCCCTGAGGCTCCCGTGTCTGCTCTGAGGCCCAGGTCTGAAACCTGCTGGTAGATGTGCCACAAAGCCCCTGCTCCTGCCCGTCCTCCTGTGGCTGTGTGCAGTGTGTGAGCACACGCTCAGGTTCTGCTAAAGGCACTGAAACAGAACAGCATTTCAGGGTCTTGTCCCCTCTCTAGGCTGAGGTCAGTGGAACTGGTCTAAGTAACGCTCCCTCCATCAGATACTAAACGTGGCTCTTCCCAGATGGCTTTTCCAAGAAGCTGTTAGCACAGGAACTGTTCTCCCCTCTTTCTCTTGTCTTTGCGTGTAGGGAGGGTTCCTGAATGTTCTTTGCCGCCCCTCTTAAGTTTAGGGGCCACTAGAGAAAGCAAGGGCTGAACTATAGGCCAGCTTTGTACTAATTCAAATTTAGTGTGTCTTTTTAGTGTTAAGTAACTGTTTTTAAAAGTTGCAAACCAGAATTTTCCAGACATTCCAATCAGCATTGAGACCACACTGTGCTACAGTGAAATAAAGTATAAATGAATTAGCTGAGCTGCAGAGAAGCCTGCGGGATTTTGCAAAGCTGGACTGAGCAGTCTGCTCCCTGTTGGGAGCACTCCTCTGTGCACCCCTGCGTTGTGCCTTGCCCTACACAAAACCTGGAAACTCTTTGGACAGGGACTATCTTTTCAGTTTATGTCTGTGCTGTGTGGTGGTTGGTGCTTTTCTGGGGGTCTGGGTCAACACTGCTCCGAGCAGTAATAACTCTTCCTCCTGTTACTAAATTAGGACTTGAGATCATTCTTTCCAGCAAACAAGGGTTCCTAATCTTTCAGGAGATTATGTATTGGCTGCCACCCCTCTGCACCCCGACCTGCCCTCCCAGGGACCTGTGCCTCAGATGTCGAGGCACAGCATCCTTGCCTCCCTCAGTTCTGTGGTAATTCCTTCCCTGTCTTTGCCCCAGACTCCTGCAGCAGTTTCCTCTCTTGGAACCCTTCCACAGTGCTGCTGTTCCTGCAGCCCTGCTCACCCTCCCTGTTTCAGGTCTCCCTTTCCTGCTTTCTTGAGTTGTAGCTGTGTCTTCCCCGTCCCCACTCCACCTGCAGAGCTGTGCTGTGGGGGCAATCAGCTGCTTAGCATGGCAGTGCTCAGCTGAACTTTCTGATGCTGGTGGGGAACTAGTGCAGAAGATCTTGCTGACTACTTAACAGTCTAAACTTAAAAAAATTAGAGATATTATCATGGAAAATTCATAGTTCTGATGGAGCTTCTGATGGAGGCTCATTAAAAACAAGCTCAGAAAATCTCACATATAAATGAAAACCACGTAGTAGTTCTGGGTGATTTGCTGAATATGATTGTTTCTTATTATGCTATGGCTGCCCATTTTAGGAATAATACACAGTTATTTTCTTGGTCTTAAATGGTAGTGTGGGGATATAACAAACCTCCCAAGTAAAAACTTTAATTAAAAAGCAAGCAGTAGCATCTGCAGCATATTGCAAGATAAGACTTCACTAACCTAAAGAACTGAGCACGATTCTAATTAAATCAGGAGAAAAAATTATGAACTAGATATACGTTTTATTTAAGGATAGCAGTTATATAAGATATCAAAGATCTCATGGTTGCTATCTGATGGGAAATGTTGCTGCCAGATCTCACAGACTATTTCCAGGGAGTGAAATCCTTGTTCCGCTGGTTCCAAGTACTGCTGTGATTTTGCATTCCGTGGGGTCAAGACTTTGCAGTGGCTCTCCGTTGGACGTGGGAGCCCCGTTGGTCCTGCTGAAAGCTGCAGATGATCCAGCAAGGAAGCAATGTGTTCCCATGGCACAAGGAACCACCACGCTGCGTGTGCTGCCGCTCTTCCAGTGAGGCACCAACACAAACTCCTGACTATTTATGGTTATTTAAGGCCCCAGCTCACCTTTTGAAAATTAAGTCTCTTAATCCTTCTATGCTGGCCAAAATCTATTTTAAGTGATGCCACTCAGCATTTCCTGTATTGTTCCAGATGGAGATAGTGTTGGCTATTGCATCTTGTTTCAAACTGCACGCTGGGCTCCTCTGTTTTGGAACAGCTGATGTTTTCCAGAAACACCGCGCTACACCGATGTGTGAAGTGATCTCTGTGTATCCCTCCTTGTGTCACAGGAATGGAATGAGGATTAATCAATTATGACTGAATCATGATCCCAGTGAAGTCAAAAGAAGGGTTTCTTTCCCTGGGTATCATGGGGGCCAGGGCTGCCTTCTGTGCAGATGCTATTGCTTTGAGATGCCTGCATGGAAAAACAAAGGAAAATGCAAAGCATCACCTTGTTGAAGGTGTCTGTGTGGTGAGAATTCCTTTAGCTGGAGAGGAAAATGCATTTCAACAGCTGTTTCCTCAAGAGTTTAGTTACTTGTCACAGCAGGCATTATTGTGCTCGAGGAAATTCGGGTTTGTTGAACGTGGCTTTAAGCATGTGGTGCTGGCTGGCATTTGTGGCTTTGCATGTCCTGTGCATTCAAAACATGCTTTGTTATGCTTCCAGGGCTGGCTCCTGCTCTTTTCCCAGAACAGCTTATGCTGTGGAATTGTATCTCAAAGGCCATGTTCTTAAATCCAGCAACAGTTCAGCTGTAAATACTGGAAAAACATTGAATACTGAACAATAGCTGCAGGTTGTTCTCTATGACCAAGTGTTAATTATTTTGGGCAAACAAACAGGATCTAAAAAAGAGCAATTCTGGCTAGATTTCTTGGAGTCTGCAAATATTTCTTGCTTAGATCTTCTGTCACATGCCACTTACGATGTCACATTTAAAACTGTAAATCCATTTACAAGTTGGACAAATGATATCACTGAAAAACATTTTTGGGGGATCACCTAACTTCTTCCATGCAAATATAATAATAGTACATCTCTCGTGCAAATATAGGAAAGAGTGGTCATGAACTATTTTGGGAAAAGAGTACTCACCAGATGGACATAGAGAGAGTATTCAGTCAGACACAGAGGAGGAGAAAAACGGTAATAAATATTATTAAATGTGGGTATGGATGAAGATTAGCCTATTCCTGCAGGAAAACTATCAAATTAAACTTAGAAAAATGTTGGTACATTCACAACATAAATCATGTGCTCTTCTGCAAAGAAACAGTAAATGAAAAATAGAGGATATGTGTCATCCATACTTTGTAGTGTTGATTTCATTTTCTCAAGTATGTAGGAAAGGTTTTGATATAGGTGTGTATATTAATATTTCTCTGTTGGCTAAAGGGTAAATTAAAACAAAACACAGCCTGAAAGGTGAAAAGCTCGACGTTTTTTTCAGAGAATGGTGCAAAATACAGCTTTTGTGGTGACAAATAGTTTTCTTCACAAATGAAAGTTAACCCTGTCTGTGATAAACACCCAGAGCTGATGTCCTGGGCCCGGCCAACTTCCCATCTCTGAGCCAGGTCTGGCTTCTCTAAAGTCAAGGTATTTTCCACAACTGGAGGAGAAAAACCCTGTGTTGTGGGGCCGCTTGTGTCTTTATGAACTCAAGTGAATTGTTTGGGGTAGTCACCACTACACCTCAACCGCCAGGTTTTGTAAATAGGCTTGAAATCCCACCAGGCTTCATTCCCACCTGGCACTGTCAGTGCTGCTCAGTCCTCTGAGAATTCATCCAGGCAAAGGATCCCGATACCTCAGCCCACAAGGAAATACATAAGCCTTTGGGCATTCATGTAAATGAATCAGAGCTCTGGTGTGCCCAGGGAAATATCTTCCCTTTCCAGTCAGGCAAGCAAGGAGCTGATCGTGGGTTAAAGTCCACCGATGAGTGAGTCCCAAGGAAACACAAAGAACGAGGTACTTTGCACCAGCCTGAGGTACGAATTCCCATGAGCAGCCAAGGAAGCAGTTCTGGAAAACGAAAATGCTCTGAAATGTCCAGCCCCAGCCTTTCTATCTCTATAGGGTTTCCTTGAGAGAGAGACAGTGGGGACACAGGGATGAGTGACCCATCGAGAGGCAGCTGGGGGATAAAGACCTGCCTGCTGGCACCCACAGGACCCTGGGAGAAGGGCAGGGGAGAAACAGGGCGACTTGGAGAAGGACAGGCTGAAAAAAGAAAAAACCACCATTCTCACTACAGCCTCCAGGAACATCCCACATTTCCTTCCCATTCCCTCCCCTGGCTCCCGCTGCTCTGCCCTCCAGAGCAGCTGCAGTGAGCCTGGGGGAATCTTTTCCACCTCCCCTCCTCTTTCTGCCCCCGTGCAGCAGGACCCCCTTGCCCAGCTCACGACCCACGCCAGACACTGCTGATGTCCTGGAGAGCCCGACACAGCCAGCACAGCGCGGTGGGCTGATTAGGAAGGCAGCCTTGAAAATGCCACTCTGCGGTTGCTTGGAAATGAAATCCAACTTTAGTATTATTTTTGAGCTTCGATTTTTTGAATCCAAAATTCCATGTGACGGAAGAGATGGGTATTTAAACAGATGTCTGCAATTTCTTTAAAAAAATAGAGATTGAGTTACAGATGGTAGAAAGGGCCTTAGAATTAAAAACTCCCGAGCTACAAGAAAATTTACATGAGAGCGCAATGTTTTGCTGAAATGTATGGTCATACAATTCTGCGTGTTTGAAAATTAAGCTTTTTTTCACCAAAAATATGAATATCTTTTCCCTTTCCTATTATCTGCTTCTCTGCTGCAGCCTTGGCTGTCACCATCATTGTGACAGCCAAGTCGCAATATGAGGGTCCTGTTTCTAACAGACAAGACACACAGTTCTTTCCTTCTCCTTTCTCTTGTATAATTTGGCCTGCCAGGACCAACAATTTTGATCTGAATTAGTTTAAAAGAAAACTAATCTACTCTATTTGCATAATCGGGGCCTGATTGCTCTAACTTCCATTTTATAAAATGGAAATAAAAGGAATTTTATGATATAAGCCTGGAAGGGAACCAGAGTCAAAATCTGTATTTGCAGATGAAATGGAACCTTTTTTTCTTCTTTGGGGATTTAAAAAGAAAACTCCCAAAATAAATTTTGAGTGAAAAAGCTGATAACTTCTGAAGCGCCGTATGAAATGCAAAGCGCTGCATATTGGAAGGGAAAAAATTGAACGTATTTGGTACAGTTTTGAGGAGCAAGTCAGGATCCATCTCATCATCTGGGAGACCTGTGCATGCCTGTGAGCAGCTTTAAGAAGATCTTCACTCATGCATGTGTGCTCAAAAAGCAGTACTTGTGTGCACACGAAACAAGGACATAGACCCAAACACAAGCTGTAAGGACACTTACATGCAGCACTCCTCACCTCCTCTGCAGAGTCCCAGTCTGTCCACTGCCAAACCAGTTCATATTAGCATGGTTCCAGAGCAGAGCAGCACGACCCACTACATACAGAAAAAAGCTGCCAGGTGACCAACCTTATTTCCTTTACAATGGAGTGGACATAATCGAAGTGGCTACGTCAGTGAAAACATGAAGAAGGAGAACTGGGATTATCTGTTTGTCTCACCTAGTGAGTACAAAGAAATAGGTCTGTTGAGGGGACAAGGTTTGCTCCAAGCCTGGGACCACCCTTACAAACGCTCAGGGTCAGTGCGCACTCCCAGATGTGTCCCAAACTGGATTTCTGGCAGACCAAAATACAAAGGATGCCTCGAGGATCTGCCCTACTGTGTATTAATGCTGACAGATGCTCTCTGACTATGCCAGTGGTCAGCATCTCACACTCCATCAGCCTCTTAGAATTTTGTAACCATCAACACCTTGCTGGGTACTCCCATTGAGGCTGGAGTCCTGTGGTGACTGGAGGGCACTGTTCTGGTTTTGCTGGCTTTCTTTACGTGTCCATGTCCTGTGTCTCTAAGATCTCATTTGAAATTGGTTTTGGTTGGCTGCGTTTGTCTTTATTGAGAGGGCAACATATACCGCAGTGTGACAGTGACAGCTCTTTGCATTTACATAAACATCGGCTTTGATCTGGTACTTGCATATTTCACAGGACAACTCTCAAAAAAGGGAGGTAGAAACTGGGCATGAACCTTCTGTGACTCCAGTTAGACAGGTGCTTCCTGGCACTGAGTAATTAGAAGAATAAACTGCAAAGAATAGTAAGAGAACATGCAACCTGTTTTGAAGTAGATTGACAAATTGCTTTTAAATGACTTCCTCCCTTTTTTTGCTTTTAAAGACAGAAAGTAATCCTATTATTTTGGCTTATTTCTGAAGGAGACTGGAGATGAAAACTGTTTTTTCCTTAGAAATCAGATGTCTTGCTGGAGGACTTGTTGAAGGTCTCATGTTTATTGTGAGCTCTGACATTTTAATTGAAAGGACAAGAGTGTTCATTATTTTAAGCAAATAGATCTTTTGTCCTAATTATTTATTAGATATCAGGTTAAATAGGTTTTAAAAACAAATGCTGTAAATCAGAGTGTTTTCAAGAAAATGACTTTAAACCCTTTCTTTTCTCAGTTGCTCACCTTTAACATTTTATATCCAGCGATATTATAATTACATTAGTTCTCCATCTGTCAAGAGATTTAAAAAACTAATTCTCTGTTTCAAATGTAAGAATCAAGAATTCCCCCAAGCTTATTTTGGTTAAACTCCTGGATAACATTTAAAGCTAGAAAATGATTGGTTATTTGTCAAAGGGGAAAAAAAAAAGGGAAATGACACAGTTCTGTTGGAGTAAAAAAAATGCAGATTTCATCAGTCTACTTGGAAAAAAAGAGAAAATCCCAGTACTGAATATTTTATTTAATATTATCTGCTATGGGAAATAGGGAGAAAACTACCTTGAAGTATAATAGTTTAAAAAGACTGAACAGCAGGTTTTCTGCAATAAAATTATACCTAAAATAAAATAGAGTGGCAGAAGACAACAATAGTGAAAGCCAAACAAAAGGAGAGAACAGAAACACTGAGAGAGAGAAAGAGCCCAGTGAGCTCTTTGCTTTTCAGAATGCTGGGTACATACTCCCGATTGTTAGATCAGCTTGCTGAAAAGGATATTCACCCTGTATCTAGGAATCAAAAAATTATATCTTTAGGAGGCCTGTGGGAATAGGAGAAACTTCTCATTTAAAGAAGTAAGATCCATTTACAGAAAGTGGATATTTTTATTGCTCAGCTTGAATCCTACCAAGGGATCCTGGGCCTTCAGTATTTTGAGTGTTCCTAAGCGTGCCACAGCAATAAGGGCACACTTGTGAATACTAAATGAGGACTGAATTACCACCCCGTACACATCCTGCATCTGAGCCAGCTCGGAAATGAAAGATCATGTCACATATGAAGCTTCAGAACTGATTAATTTTGATAGCATATTTATAGTTCTCATTTACAGAGAACTGAAAATACCTTAAACAACTGGAATACTAAATTACACAAAAATAACCTAAATCAGTGGGAACTATACACAAATTAGGACACAGTGATGGTGGAGAGGTTCAAGATGGAACTGTCTGTAGAGAAATTGCTTAATTCAATATTGATAATGTTAAATGGTTTGAGATCTGGGCCTTACCCAAATCCATGGGACTTTTACCATTGACTTAAAGTGAGGACAGCGCTTCATCCTCTTTTTGGCAGAGGAAGGAGGACCACAACAGTGTGCCACACTTTGGAAAGAGGAGTATCTCATCCATTTCGAAGAATAGTGGGAATTTCAGATGAAGGGACTGCACTTATAGAAACCCAAATGTGAGCAGAAAACTGGGTTAACTTGCTGTCTGCCAGGGAAAATGTCTCAGGGTACTGGAGAAATGGGACTAAAACCCTGTCTCTCGTAGAAGGCAGCTCTGCAAAGAGCATGAATGAAGTGGAAAGACCTTATGAACAAAAGCAATATACAAAATTTTGTATCGTGTGAATTTCACAGCCAATTATGCTTCCATAAACTTAAGCCTTATTTTTGTAACTGGGGCTGAAAACACAGTCTTGAATGCAAGATTGGAAAAGATTAAAAAATTAGAAAATTCTAAGGCAGCTGCAGTTTCAATTTCCAGTTCTCATATTATCCTGACACACATAGTGAGTGCATTACCCCGTTTTGATCCAATTCCATTAGATACTTGTTAGTCACATGCAGCACTGGTTCATAAAACACAGCTCTTGGATGCTCACCAAAATGAGCTAATTAATCAGAGAGGACCAAGACAATTTCTCTCTGATGAATGGAGTATGTAATTTAACAAAATGAGGTAAATGGTGTAAAAACAATGTTATAAAATGCTCAGATTCATGGTGAGAGTTTTTTCCACAAGATTGCTAGGCTGCTGTTTTTCCCCTCAGAGAATATTACCCCTCACTGTTTCCCCTAGAAGAGAGGAATGGTCACATCAAAGCAATATTCAAGGATGCAGGTCATCACGAGCACGAAAGGATTGTCACTTTTGCCGTGGCTGTCTCAGAGGAAATGGAACCTCACCTTCAGCTGGCAGAACAGGACACGGGAACTTTTGACATCAGTGATTAGGTAAGGAGTTAAGTCTCCTTCAACATCCACAGTAACCATCTGACCATGGTAAAGGCAGCAGGTACATGGGAGAGGTGTCATCCCACAGCCTCGTGAAAATGTCTGTGTAATTCACCCTGCTCGTTTTTCCCCCCAGTGACGTGGACTTTATTGGAGTGTATGGGGTTGAAATTCTACTTTGGTGTTCCAGACATCAGGAAATAGTCGTCTGTCAGAAAGGGAGACAGTTCCATCGTCCATAGCTGGAAGGTGTTTGGTTGCTGGCTAAGTTTTCCTTTGAGGAATCCCGTGAGGTCCCGAGGTAATACTGGGGACACCCCCAGCCATTACACACAAAGTTAAAGCAGGCAAACATAAAGCTTTTCCCACAACTTCTAAACTTTCTTGGAAAGAAAGGATAAATCAACGTGAGATTTTTTAAAAAAAGGATGAAAATAATCACTCTTGATGGCAGAGTATTAATTATAACTTTGTGTGGGTGAAGTTAAAAGCCTGTCTTATGTGTGAATTGGGCGTCTTTTCTCCACGAAAGAGTAAGAGTGTCTGTGTACACAGATGAACACCCGGACGAGCAGGTCCACGGCGCTGCTATGGATTTGTGTCCTGTGATTGCCGGTCAGATGCCAGTGTCACCCTCGTGGCTGGGTAGCCATGACACAGCTCTTCCGCACTAGTCCAATTTTTCCTTCTCTGGTTAGGAACCGTCCCTCTATTTATTTTCACGAAACCGACATAATTTTGGGACCCTGTGTGGCACAGATTTGCAGTGGGGCTGACAAGGGGGAAAGGAGATTGGGTCCTCCCGACGGGATTCACACTTGTGGGCAGGGCAGCCGGGTGCTGGGTGGGTGCGGCCCCTGACCCGGGCTGCGGGGCTGGGTCTGCCGGGGCCAGCGGCCAAACAGCGCTGACACGGCCCCGTGGCTCGCAGGCTCCGCTCTCACGGCGGGAACGCGGATTCGGAGCGTGAAAAGACGCGAGGAGGGCGTGACAGTGGGAGAGAATCGCCCGCTCGTGTTTCACCGGGCATCCCTCGGCGTGGCATCGCCTCCAGTCGGAAGCGCATCCCCGGGATCCGCGCTCGGAGCGCGCCGTGCCCGCGCCGCGGAGCTGGGGCTGCCGGCGGGGCGCTCCCGGAGCGGGACAGCCGCTCCCCGGCAGCCGGTCCCCGGGGTGGGCTCACCCCTCTCGCCGGTCAGGCT
>VZTD01002215.1:394125-475866 GCA_013397725.1 Rhagologus leucostigma | reverse complement strand
CCCGGCCCCGCGCCCCGACCCCGCGTGGGCGCCGCCTCCGCCCCGGCCCCGCCGCAGGTGCGGAGCGGGGAGAGCGCGGCCGCCCCGGGAGCGCTCCCCGGAACCGGCGTTTTATAACGTAATTAATCACTGACGCCCGCTCGGGAGCGGGCTCCCGCCCGAGCCGCCGGCGGAGCGGGCACGCCGCGGAGGAAGAGCCCCGGCGGCAAAATCCCCGCTGGAATGAGCGGGGAGGAGCTCGGGATGTGGCTGAGCGGGGGCTGGTGGGGACCGGGGGTACGGTCCCTGGCCGGTCAGCTGCGGGATGTGCAGCGAGTTCATGGTCAGATGTTTCACGCGCTGGCTCAGCGAGAGCTCTGGCTGCTGGAGGCACGCGGTAAACTTGCCTGAATTGTGCCAGGTGGTCCCTAATCTCTGTAAATATTTTTCCCGTTTTAAATTTTTTTTAACATGCCAGGAGACTCTCGCCACATGTGATGGCTTCTTGGAGAATTCAGCTTGGTCTGTCCAAAAATTAGTCCTGCGTTTTTGCTATCCTCTAACTTACATGAGGGGACAAAAGCCATATGCTGGCACTAGGGCAATTTGTGAACTAAATATCGGGAAACAGAGGTTAAGGTTGTGCCTTTGGCTTGAACTATATATAGGTTTGAGATCCTCTCGACCAGAATGTCTTGGGGGATTCCAAACCCACTCATTTAATTTACTTTATTTTTATCCTATTATGTTCTCTTACACCTTTTCCTTGCCTCTCCTCACCCCCCTGTGGCAAGGAATCGTTCTCCAGTTTCTGAGCTTCCTCTTGCTGCTTTCAAATGTCCAAATTCCCACTATAGATTTGTTGATTGTTGTCAAAGTGATACAATTCGAGACTATATGGATAAATAATGAATTAAAATGACATGCATGTGTCTGAATTTGATACCCCGGAGTACTGAATAGAAGTACAGGGGCAGAGGGAGAAATAGGATCTAAGTGAGTATCTCCACACGTTTCTCTTCAGGATTACAAGGGGCTCATCTGCTTCTTAATTATGCAAAGTTTCACTGGAAAATAAATTAGAGAAACTGTCCTTGGGGTTGGAGAAAGGAGTATCAAAACCTGTCTGGAGCAGCACTGCCCCACAGAGTCCAGGATGGTCAGAAACATCCATCCACGGCAAACTTGCCTCTGCCGCTCTACCTGGGTGTCTCTAAAGGCAGATGTTTTTGTTGCGGTCATTTTTAACCGTTTCCATGCTGGTAGATCGGTTTAGCTGTGGCTTGGAGAGAGCTGAGTGGAAGATCACAGTGGTCCCCCATCCCTTCTGTCAGTCAGTTGTACTTCTGGGCTCGGTGTGGTCCTGCTCTGCCTCCAGAGCTGTTCAAGCTGCGAAGGACTTGAAGGCTTTTGAGAGCTCTGGTTGTGCTCCTGCCTGTGCTGCTACAGGCACTGTCAGGTCACGCAGACTTGTACGGGGAGCAGGCACATTCTCTAGTCTAGTTCAATACCCTGATTTAATGTGTTGCTCAGTTATTTCAGTCTTACGCTGGTGCACGTGAGATCAAGCTCCCGGTGTCGTTCATTCCCTGGGTTTCAGCGTGGGTTGTACCTACTCCTGCACTCTGTAAGAGTTCAGACAAGGTGTTTGGTGAATATGCATTTTTCCAGCGCCTCGCTTCATCATCTTGCCATTCACCTTTCTGATCCAGAGAGCTTGGAAGTACGTTTGTGATAGCATTGCTGCAGTTGTGGATTAGCACACATGACGAGGAAAACCTCCCAGTTTTCTTCCGGTTCCATCTGTGCTGCAAATCCTTCACCTCTGCATGCTCTTGCTTTTCCTTCTGTGAAATGGGCACCTCTGTACTCACATGTCTTTGTGAAGCAGGTTGTGGTCAGAAAGCAGAGCTCAGTCGTTCTCACTTGGACGAATATATTTTGGCCCAGGCGTTTGAGGAGGATTTGCTTCCTGGGCACATTTTGGTGTCACATGTGGGGCATGTACTCATAGAAATTGTGACAGTGACTTGATTCTTAGCTCTTAAAATGTTTTTTCTTTTACTTTCCTTTTTTCTTTTTCCTGGGGGTGACCATTGCTAATGATTCATTTAAATGCTGCCTATGGATTTGGCAGTGACTGATGGTGCTATGAAACCTGATACAGCTACTTGAGCTCAGCAAAGCAAAGCTATTTAAATTGCTTATTAGCTGTGAGCTGAGCTATTTAAACTGTTGGTTTAGTTCAACCTACTAGGCAGCAAGGTAGTGTCAAGTTTTACAAAAGCAGTTTACGTGTTTTTAAAAAAACCTAATGCCTGTAAAACAGGGGATATGAAAACAACGCTGTAAAAAAGTGACCCGGAAAAAAAATCTGATCCAGTGTCCATAAAAGTCAGTGTGAAAGCTGCTGCTGACTGAAAACCACTGTATTTTGGTCAAGCCACTGTTAAGAATCTGGCTGGACAAATGTCTACTTTAAAGGGAATGAATCTTTTCCCAAATCATCTCTTTCTTCTACCCAGCATATCTGATAGCTGCTGTTACCTCAATCTCTCAGAGCTTAAACTTCAGCTATTTGAAAACCACAATGTAACACATTTCCAGCTGTAGAAATCTGTGTCTGAAAATACCACCTGCTTTGTCTCTTGCTGTTGCAAGCCAAGGGCTGACACAATCGAGGAAGTGTCTCTGATGTTAGTGGGCTGTACCTAGTCATCTAATAGCCGTGGTCTGATTCACCGTGACCTCAGTTTAAGCAGTCTGAGTTAAATTTACAGTCATAAAGATGCTTGAGGTTTAGGTATTAGCTGATTTAAGAAGGTGTTGGATAGCTGTTTCATCTGTGCTTAAATTCTTTTATTATTTTGATTTCTTTAGTATCTTTGTATTTCCTTATCTATCCATTACAAATAATTTCTGTTACGAGGTGTGTGACAAGTATCCGGTTTAGATTAGACCTGTAAATCTCTTCACTGCTGCTGAAGCTGTTATTTATATTATCTGTTGGATTAAAACTCAACCGATTTAAATACCCTCTAGCATTAAAATTGTATTTTAATTCTGTTTTATAAATCATATCAAAATGACCATCAGGCCTCTGAGTGTTAGCAATTGTTGCAGAAAGCTGCACAACCATGTAGGAATGCGTGCTGTACAGGTTAATGGTGAACTAGCTCACAGCACAGCTTTCTTTTGGCCAACGTGAGATGTCTTCTCTTTGCTGCTTCCTCAGGGGCTAGTGGGGTAATTTAGTCCCCTCCAGCTGGGATCTGTCCGTACCGCTCCAGGTGAGCTTTGAGCCAAAGCACCAGGAAGTTTGGAAAAGGCGAGTTTCCTGGATCAGGCAATGGAGTAACCTCATCTTAAGGAGATTGGTGTCTTGAACAAAACTCTGTTCCCCCTGTGATATATTCATGGAAAGGTGCAGTTGGGGCTATGTTACTGAGGGCAGCCATATGTAATGTTTTTATTATGCACTGGCATTTAAGAGATCAGGAAACTCTGCCTTGCTCTCCTCCCTTCTGCTGTCAGCAGTACTAATGTCCATCAGCCAACACGTGGCTTTATTTGGGGAGTAAAAGGCAAAAACTAGTGTGAGGGTGAGGAAAGAAGATGAAGGAAGCAGAAGATGTGATGAAGCTTGTGTTATAGGAAGACAATAATTTTGGAGGGGGTTCACTCTCTGGTACCAGCAGCACTTCAGAAACCATGGTGATAAGCTTTGCCTGGAATAGTGTTGTTGTAGAGGAAATTCACCTTGGCTGTTGTCCAGCTCCCGCTGAAATCCATGGGAGTCTCGCACCAGCTCTCTCCAAAGTTTGGCCAGGCCATCTGTCTACGAGGGAAGGGGGGACCCTGGGAGTGGCAGGCAGCGAATGGCACCTGGCTGTCGCTGCAGTCTGGGGTCCCTCAAAGCAGGGCTGGGACGAGAGTGTGCCTGAAGACAGCTGAGTTGGTACTGTGAGCTCAGGGACTCCTATTTTGAGATTTTAAGGTCAGCAGCTTCAGTTCGGTCCCCAGCATAGCTCAGGGGGGCAGATTATGCCCAGGTGGTGGTGGTTTTGGTGCTCAAGGAAAGGGACTGAGATGTGATAGATGCTGAGGCTGTTCATCTCATGGTTTTTGAAGCAGGTGGCTGGGGGTGCTTGATTCTTCACAGCCTTGGTTCCTGACATAGCTATTTCCATCTTGCAGGGTAGATATAAATGGGTGTTGTTCTGGCTTGGAGAATTCTGTCTCTGTACAGATACAGGTGTCTGTACAAAAGCCGGTGGAAAAGTCAGGTCCAGAGAACTTTGTGTTCTGGAGCAGTATTTGGGTTCACTGAAATGATGGGGAAGCTCCGTTGGCCTCAATACTATGTAGTCCCTTGCTAACGTTGAACTCATTTCTGTAAGGTTAGAGAGGCAGGGAGCTTGGTGAGGTGGGTGAAAGAGAGAAAAAAGCAAACCAGGTAGCTAGATCCTCATAACGATTTGTGCGTGCTTAGAGTTTTGGTGTGGTCGTATTCAGGTGAGTGAACAGACCTGTAACAGTGTTTTGTCCAAGTGACTTTGCCTCTCCCAGCTGAGCGATGAGTTCTCGGCACTGCAGACAGATGCACGTAACTGAATTTCTTGGGTCTGCCACAGATAAATTCACCACATTATGAGAGGAGAAATCTGCCAGTACCACAACTAGTTTGAGTGCTCTGCTGCAACTTTCTTGGACGTTTGCTCCTGTAGACTGTGCTGTAGAAAGAGTGAACAGAAAGACAGCTTAATGCTGAGAGTCGTCACAGTCAAGTTGCTTTCAGCTGCTAACCTAATTAATTACCACTGTTAATTTGGTTATCACTTGAGGAAAATCTTATAAATAAAATATTCTCCACAAAGTTGGGATGTCCCTCAAGCCCTTCTTTCTATTCAAAAAGAGAATGGTGAGTAGGTCTCCTGATAACAAAGGCATAATTTGAAATGTTAAAAAGAATTATTTGATGTTCAGTTCCTTTAAACTGAAACTTTTTTAACTGATCCAAGATCTGATAAAGTGTCTCAAACTGTTCAAACATATTCCCAGCATGACTGAAACGGGCAGAGGAGGACAATGAGTTTGCTGAGAACCCAAGAGCAAGGGCATCAGCCTGGTTTTGCATCTAGATTTTCTGCAGTGCTGTGTATTCATTTTATTCGTTCATTTGGCTCTGTTATTGCAGTGCCCAAGATAAATAGCCTCACCCATGAACATTCACTTAGGGACGCGTAAGCATTTTGAATCAGCTGTTGGTTTTCCTGTTGACTTTGTGATAGGGCGTGTGCAGAGTGGGAAGGTCCTCATTCCTCAAGGTTGCTACATGGTCAAATCTGTGTCTGCTTTCACCTGGAATGCTCCCCATCGCCTTTTGCACTCTGTAAATACTCTCTGCAAATACAGTGTGTGACTTGTTTGTCCTGTGATTTGGTCGTGGCTCTTTAGGATGTAAATGTGCTCAGAGGAACATATTTCAACTGTGTTTCTCTGATAATTCAGCTGTACACTGTAAATAGCTGATGACCCTGTTCTTAAACCTCAGAATGTGACAAGGGCACTGCCTTCGAACGAAGACAGGAAGTGTTTAAGCGTGAGCCTTAAAGAAGCCCTTTTAATGGCAAGAGCAATTAGGCAGGGAGTAGACAATTAGTATCTGGGAAGGTTGCTGCTGCGCCACAGCCACGCACCACCCAGCACAGGTTGGGGACGGTGTGAGTAGGGCTTGTGTAATACACACTCATGCAAAATGTACAACATGAGATTGGATGATGCGGTTGATCTCTGATTGTATTTTTGGTGACACATCCTAGCTGCTCTCTGCTTGTTTGTGAGAGAAATCTGCCCGCTGCTGCCGGCTCGGATGCTCTGTGCTGAGCTCATGTGTGACACGAGGAGCTGGCTGCTTCCTCCTCGTTGACGTAGCAACTATTAGAGGCTGCTGGACCCTCTGCATCACTTGGAATTGCTTCGTAATGGTAATTTTGCCACCGGGGTCAGGATTAAAACGAGGATAATATTTTAAATAATTGATGCTCGAGGCGTTTTAGGATTTGTTTAAAAAAAAATGGATGTTGCTGGCTGACATCAGCAAGCGGGACAGCCTGCCTAATGACTCATAGGGGAGCAGGAGCTCTGCTGTGTAGGTGTTGTAGGATTTGTGGGCTTCATGTATGGAGGCTAGCAAGAGCTTTAGCTGCAAAACAGCAGCGGCTTTATCATGGAGCGAGAGCGTGCAGATTTGAGACAGGGGAACGAGGGGAAAGAAGGTGATGGAGGTGTGAGCAGCAGTGAGTGCTGCTTACTGTGCAAACCTGTTCCCTTCCGTGGCACCTTATCCTCCTTTCCTGCCTCCTCCGTGCACTGATCTGGTTTTATTTGTTTGACGTGGCTTATCAAAATGCAAGATTGTAAGAATTCCTGAAGGGACAAACTGTTTCCTTTCCATCTGGAAGTTTCACTGCAGCCTACGGGATTTAGAAACTCGAACCCTTCTGCGATTCAAGAAGAAAATTTCTGTAGAAGTTGCACTTTACTGCCTATACATCAAGAGGCCTAGGAGAGCCCTCCAGAGCTGCCAGTGTTGTTCCCCATTAGCATTTTCATTATAATAATAGTAATAATCCTGCAACTGCATTCTTATCAGGCAGCGTTTAGTACCTCAGTGCAGCAAGACAGCAAAGGCCTCTGTGGAATACATTTAAAAATATGTAGCCAGCTTGTAAAATATTTTTTCCTGAAGCTGCTTCTGCTTGTACTGAGGATCCTTCCTTGTGGAACTGTGAAATGGTGCTGTATGAGCACTTACTGAATAAATACTTGTTGTTTGCTTAATGCTTTGCAGTAGATTCTCCTCAGATATGGAACCACTGTGTTTCTTGGGGGGGGGAAAAAAATACAAAATTTTAATCCTGCTTGGCTCTGAAGGGAAATCGTGATTTTACACGTGGAGGTGTGAGCATCTTATTTTTAGTATTCAATTACTTATTGTTTCATCCCTGGAAGAAGGACAGTGTAGCCAGAGCTGGGGAGCATTCAGAGCTTTTCCTTTTGAAAGGTAGTGCTTCAAGGTGCACGCTGTCTCCCCTCGTGTTAATTGTGTTGCGATGACTGAGTCAAGTTCTCTGCTGTTGGTGAGTCGCTCTGTAATCTGTAACAGCAGCACTTTGTGGTTGCTTCTGTTTCTTTCCCTGGTTTCCTCAGGCTTTTGTGTTCCGGCTTGCCACTGTGAATCTGTGGCACACATCTAAAACGTGTCTCTGCAGTTGTTTGTGGGAACATACGATCTGTTTTCTGATACTGAAGGTGTTCAGTAAGGGTATTGGGAAAAAGATGGAGAAGCTCTCTGAGGTGAGAAGTGCAGAGTGTCCCCAGCCAGCACTCAGAGCTGTGCTGGGACACCGAGCTGCTTGGAGGATGCGTGGGGAATGTGGGGAGAGCCTGACGTGTTTTTGTCATTAATTTCAGAGATGGTGGTGTCTAAAGATGAGGCAGGAGCTCTGTTCTGGTGGGTAGTTCAGACACTGGTGCAGAGATGGCAACAGCATCGTTGTCCCTGTGTCCCCCAACCAGCCCAAGTCCTACAAATCACATAGATAAGTTTGAATTACAGATTTAAAACTTGTTCCATGCCTCCGAGTGGCAGATTTGGCTTGCAGAGAGTTGATGACAGTTGCCCTTGGAGGATCCTACCTTTTGGGATAGAGCAGTTTCTGGCATGCGGGATGATGTGATGCCAATCCTGAAGGTGATGTCGTCAGTCCCAATTAGCTTAACTTTCCCCCAGAGCTGTCAGTTTGGATCATTCTGGTGTCTCTCCATAAGCACACTCCCAGTATGTAGCATGTCCTCACATGGGAGTGGGGTTTCACAACTTGAAAGCCACGAGGTGGTCAGTTTAATCTCATTCCACCTTTATGCAAAAGAGGAGGTCTAGCCACTTCACCCTGTCTCTTAAACCCTTGTATACCATACATGCACTTCCCTTTTCTCACTTTTTTTTTTCCTCTCTGTTAATATTACTTGTGATGGGTCTGTATCTTGTGTGGTCTGTACATGGGATGTACCTAAGCACTGCCCCTCCAGGTAAGGTCCCTGCTTCTTACACCCTCGTGTGGTCCAAACCCCTGATGAAAAAACCCCAAAGCTGAAATACTCGTCCCTGACCTGCCAGGAGGTTTCTGCCCAGACAGGACAGAAGGTGGGCAGTGCTCGTGGGCACAGTGTACAGCAAGGGCACAGCTGTCGCCCTTGGATGTACAAGGAGGAGATAAAACAATCTTTGCACTCAGTTCGTGTTTGTGTTAAATTCAGTGATTGTCATAATAATCCCTTCTCCTCCAGCTGCAATGGGGACAAATTTATTCTTTTATGAAATAACAAAGGAGATTTAGTTGCCTAAAACTTTACAGCACACAGGTGAATGAGAGCTCTCTCTTTTCATGATTATTTTATGCTTGACAGCTGTTTGTCACTTACGTAGTCCATTACAGGAGATACCTTATTTTCTATTGCCTGTTGTTTATAGAGTTGTTTCTCATAAACTTGTATTTAAAGTGTCTTCTAAAAATGCTCATTCATAAAAACCCACTCTAATTTGGTTTATGGTCCTTTTCAAGAAGAACAGAAACTGGCTTGACTGAGAACAGGGATCTGTCACTTCACTACACCCACCCAAATTCAAGGGAATGGAGTTAAAAGCTTGAGTCTGTAATCTCAGTTACAATGAAACACAATAGCTGTGAAGCAAGGACCAGCTCCCACGCTCCGGTGGGGGAATTGTTGGTTTAGGAGTTATTTGGGGTAGATGGGGAGGCTGCTCATCTCCTCCCAGGCAGCTCCAGAAGTGTGTATGTGCCCATGCTTCCCTGGGGAGCTTTTCTTACCCCTCTGTGCCTCTTTCACCTTCCTGTGTGCTTTGGAACAGGGGAATGGGTATTTGTGCACAATGTGAAATTCCACTTTGTCTTTTGAGGAAGGTTTGTCCGAAGGACAAACAATGTCTTTAAAGTTTCCATGTGATCCTCCAAGACTTTCCCCAGACAGAAGGTTCTGAGCATGTGTTTTCTGAGACCTTCAAAATTGCATATTATGGGAGATGCATTGGCTTTCAAGGATGTGGTTGTGTGCAGCCTGATGCTCCCAGCAATCTCTCTCGCCCTGCTTCGCCTCTCCAGACTTTTCTGCAAAGCCTGTGGTTTTGCAGAGGGCTGCAGGGACAACTTCCTTCATCAGCTGGACCTAAGCCTGGGGTAAACACCTCTCCTGTGGTTGTGGTTACCTGCTTTTCCCTCTACAGGGAAGGTCTGTTCTGAATTTTTCAGCCTCAGAGTAATAACCCTGCATACGTATTGTTCAGATCTTTGCAAGAACTTTTCTCCATTGAGTTAGAAATTAGCATTTCAAATTCTATGGGGGAGAAGTTGCCAAAGTTTTTTTTATATTTTAAGCTTAGAATTTGGAATGGACTCAAAATATCTAATCCACTTTGCATTCCCTGCTTGGTCTTTCCTCCCTGCCTTATGAATTGGCATCCTTGTCCTTTGGAGGGAGAGCAATATTGTGCAACTCTACAGGGCTTCTCTTGTGAAATACCAAAGTAATATTGCAGTGATTTCCAACACCCTTCCCAATAACTGCTAAATTAGCACAAGTGACATGAGGCTGTACTGGAAAGAGTTTATGCTCATCAGCTGCTTTACAGGATGACCTCTGAATTGTTGTCCGGAAGACAAAACAGACCCGGGGCGGCTGGGAGCGATTTGGGGTGGTTCAGTGCTGTCTGTTACTCCATAAAAAAGCAGCTGATATCCTTGAGTTTAACAGGTGGTCCAAACTTTGCGCCGTGGAGTTCAGTTACTTTCCCCCTCTTTCTTTTCTTTTTCCACCTCCTTTTTGGCACTTCTCCTCCCCCTGTAGCGACGCTGCAGCGGCTGCTGCTGCCTGGGGGGACAGCCTGGCCGGAGCCCAGGGTGGCAGCAGCTCCAGGCCCGGGTCAGCGTTGGCTGGGAGACACATGGAAAAACACAGGGCTGGTCTGCCTTGTCTGGGGGGAAGCGGGCAACTGAAATGCTCTTCTGCTGCCTTTCAGGGAAAGAAAGTGGTCTCTCCTTTTAGGGAGACCTGCAAAAGAGGCCTTACAAATCAAGTGGATTTAATTCTTTGGGTGCGAAAGTGTGAATGTGTGAAAAGCACAGTAAGAATTTCTCACCAGTTGGCACCTTGTCCTCAGTGGCTGAGCAAGTACTTGATCCATTCTGCATACCAACGCCAGGCATTAATTTTAGATCACAGGGACTATGAAGAGTTTCCAGCTCTTGACTTGCTGTATTTTACTTATGGCAAATAGGGGAAACTGATACATGAACTTGTTTGTCCCCCAGCAAGGGAGGTGGCTGTTTCCACTAGCAAGGACTTTCCTATCATGAAAGTGCATGCAAAACAAAACAGAATACAAAACATTATTTTCAATCCTATTTTAAAACAAATAAGTGTTCGGAATTCTGTTCTGAAAGTGAAGCAAGAAATCATTTACCTTGTGTGATACGGGTTTATTATTCTAGCATAACCATCTGCGGAGAATTTGAGCTGATTTTGCTCTCATTTGTTTGGTATAAATAAGCAGTAACTTAGAGCAGAAGAGGATTGGGTGTCCTGCGTGTATTCTCCCGTTGTTCTGAAGGGCGAATTCACTGCCGCATAAATCTCACAGAAGGTTCGAGGCCCCACAGCGAAAGCGTTAGTGAAGGATGCAGCCACGAGCGTGTTGTGTCATCTGGGATGCGCACCAGCCCGACGTGTTTTAGGTGCAGTTGGTGAACCCGCTCGGGGCTGAAGCAGCGCTGCAGAACCTCGCAGTGGTTACGGAGCTGGCAGCGAGCAGGGTGAGCCTCCGGTCACTGTTCAGCTGGTTTGATTTGTTTCACTGGATTGCTGGGGCGCGGTTCTGTCCCCTCCCAGTTGGTTCCTCTTTTGGGAGCAGACGTGGGGATAGCAAAGTGCATTTAGTGCATGTATAGTGTAGAATGTGTGCATAGTATGTATAGGATGGTTTGGGTTGGAAGGCACTTTAAAGATGATCTAGTTCTAACCTATCTGTCATGGGCAGCGACACCTTCCACCAGACAAGGCTGCTCAAAGCCTCATCCAACCTGGCCTTGAACACTTTCAGGGGTGGGGCATCCACAACCTCTCTGGGCAATCTGTGCCAGTGTCTCACCAACCTCACAGGGAAGAATTTCTTCCTATTATCTAATCTAAACTTGCCCTCTTTCAGTTTAAAGCCATTCCCCCTTGTTCTTTCACTATGTGTCCTTGTAAAAAATCCTTCTCCAGCTCTCCTGTAGCCCCTTTAGGTATTGGAAGGCTGAAAACCCCAACTCTCCCAGCCTGTCCCCAGATGAGAGGTGCTTTATCCCTCTGATGATCTGTGTGTCCTCCTCTGGGCTCGCTCCAACAGCTTCATGTCCTTCTTACATTGGGGGACCCAGACCTGGATGCAGTACTCCAGGTGGGTCTCACGAGAACAGGTTAGAGGGGGAGAATCACCTCCCTTGACACGTTCTTGGGATGCTTCCCAGAGTGTGGTTGGCTTTTTGGGCTGCAGGTGCTCATCGCTGAGTCAGTCCTACTCCAGAGGTCCTGTGTTCAGGGTTTGGGCAGTCCTCTGCTGGGTTTGCAGGGGGCAGGGCTGGGTGTGTGGCTACTTTTAGCATCGTTTCCACCAGAGGGAAGAGAAGGCATGAGAAGTACCAGGAAAAGGAAGCGTATGTCTCAGTGCCGCCAGCTCCTCGGGCAGCTGGCAGAGAATGGCACTAAACAGGGGCCGTGCAGAACAGCTGAAATGAGGCACAGCGTGCCCTGTGCTCACAAAGCCCTGAGCTCCAGCTGAGGGCCCAGCACGCAGCCGGGTCCATCAATAACCGCGATCCCCGCGGGCCCTGGAGCCTGCACAGAACGGGAATCCTGGGAGAGAGCCCAGCCCCCGTGTGCCGCCCCAGCCGAGCCCATTGTTTTTATCTCCGTTCCTGGAAAAATTATTTTAGATCATCTCGTAGTTTTAAACATTTGGTAAGTGTTAATATACTTTCAGCTCAGTGGAAATAATCACCGTATGGCTGTAAGATTTGCCATCTGTCCAGAGACGCTGGAATACAATTAGTCCGTGTAGTCCATTTATCAATCCATAAGTGACAATATTCACAGTCCTGGCAAGTTGGGCTGCTGACAGAATCAGCACTTGCATAGGCCTACCTGTCTGCCCTTATTACATCAATATATAAATGAGATGGAAAAAATCCCGTCGTTCAGCTGTGTCCTTCACCCTTGACAGGAAGGAAAAAGTCTGTATTAGTGTAAATGAGACTGAGGAGATGGTTTGCCTTAATTTTTGTAGCACTAATTGGATTTTTTAATGCCTAGTAGACCTTAATTTCATAAGGCAAAGCCACGTTAATGTGCAGTCTTTCAATCAAGAAATACCAGCAGGACAGAGTACATCACAGACAAAAGAAATATTATGTCCTCTCCTGTTGTATTAATTTCCAAGGCACAAAAAGCTAAATACTACAAACATGAGAAAAGTCATCATTAGCATCATACGGGTAAGAATTTATTTCCAAGGTTTCTTGTTTGGCTTCAGAAAGGCAAGAAGAGAGTTTTTCAGCGAAGTGAATGTATTTTTTTGAAAGGTCAAGGCATTTTGGTTTTAAAGCTGTTAATGATCTGACATTATAAGGGTTCTGACTTTTGGCTGCTCCTGCCAATCTCTCCCCTGGCCTGTGTCCTAGCATGGGCCCTCAGGACTGTCACCTCCTGAAAACTGGGGTTAGATTTGGAATAGCTGATGCATATCCAGAAAATAATTTGAATGTTTTATTTGGTTTTGCGTATTACCCAAACTCATCTTGCATAATAAGTTTATAAAAGGCATGTGTGCTATGTTTTGTTTATTCTACAAATTTTCAGCCAGCCCACACTAATTTTTGAGACTCTGCTGACAGAGAAATGTAATTTTTTTGGCATATTTGCTTTATCCCTGTAGTTATGGAACCTGTATAGCTTGAAAAATGCTGATACTTGAAATTAAATCCTTCCATACCCCACACTTCGTGTAACCTGTATGTAACCTACAATGTTGGAGGCACTGACGTGCAGAAATGGGAAGTGGCGAGGGGACATGCCTATAGGGATCAGAAACAGGTGGCTATTGAGGCTCAGGAACTTCTGTGATAAGTTTCTCCCAACATTACCTGCAAATATGTACACTTTGCAGTGTTAGCGGGTTGCAAGGGTTTAGTTTTGTGGGGTTTGTGGCAAGGGAAGTGGTGGTTTTTTGTTTTGTAGATACTGTATTGCTCACGAATAACCTGTTGGTTAAGTTTTTCGGGTTAGTAGTTCTGTCTGAAACTCAGGAGATTGCCAGAGGAGCCTCACTTTTGCGCTGGGGCTGCTGACAGCTTTTTATACCAACAAATAACGTACATCTCTGAGATCTGTACTGTAAATATGACGGCTACAGATGGTGTTACATTTTTAAAGATCAAAGTGAATAATGTTAGCTTCTAAATGTTTGAAATTTCCTTTGTATTTTTAACTTGAAGCAGAAGAAATGTGTCATTCCGTTATTGGCTGCTAGCAAACACACGGGTGCCAGGAGCCGTGTCCCCCAGTTCCTGGGAGAGCTGCTGCCTGCGTGCAAGCAGCAACCAAGGCTCTCTGCCTGTTGATTCTATTAGTGTGTTAGAATCACCAGAAAATGGGAATCTGCTTCTCATCAGGTTGTCTAATCCAAACTGCATGGAGTGGGGACTGAGGCTGGCTTTAGCCATGCCTCCTTGTGCCCAGCACCTTGCCCTTGCCTGACTGTGGGGTCCCTGGCTGTGAGCACAGGGGCTGTGCTTGCGCTGGAACCTCTCTTTCCTATTTTTAATACACTGTCTTTGGTGCTCTTGACTACGTTTGGTGATTTTTGTCTTCTAGATGGTTTGCTCTAGGAGGAGGCTGGTAGGATCAAATCCATTTAAACGTGGCAGCGCTGTTGCCAGCCTGGTGCTGTTCTCAGCATGGGCAAGTCACCACATGCACTGAAAACCCAGTGTGGGCATTGCTTTGCATCTTTCTAATCGCTCACAGAGCAAACTGCTTATCCTCTAATTGCTTTTAGGTTTTACATCCTTAAGTTTCATTAAAGACACGCGGCCTTGTATTAGACCATCTGTTGGTAGCCTTTTTCTTGCAGTCCCGTGGAGTGCTCAGAGCCCAGGGTGTTGTTATCCCAGGTGGCAGCGTGTCCCAGCACGGGGCACAGCCGTGTCCTGCCCGTGCTGCTGGCACGTGGTGGTGGCCACCGGGACAAGCGAAGCCCTATCGTTTGCTGCTGACCTTACAGCTGGTAGAATTCCTTATTTGATCCTTCGGGCAGTAGATCAAAAAGAGTTATACAACTTGTTCTTTAAACTGAATTGATTGGCTTTTTTTTTTTTTTTTTTTTCCTCCTGTAGTGTAAGTGGAAGAAAAGCCTCAGGGGAGAGCATTTGAATAGGGCATGGGAAAGCATATCGATAATTACATGCATGGATTAGTGCACAAAAGTACTCCCCTCCAAGGATCTGCTTAGTGCTGTGGCGTTTGAAATAATGGAGTGTTTAATCATATTATTTTGCAATAGTGAGGCTTTGATTACGCCACTGATTGAAATCAACTTTTCAGATTGCTTTGTGTGAAGGTATCCTCATCAGCCATGCAAATTCCTGTAGCATGGGAGGAGGAAAAAGTCATAAAGATGCTGCCCTGGTGGTGTCGGTGGGTTTTACATGCACACACATGGTCTTTCACTCCAGTCTTCTGTTTGTAGGTACCCTGTGTTTTGATTGTATAGCCTCTGACATTTAGGCTCTTCATTTTGTAAACAGACACCAAATAGGCCATACAACCTCAAAGTACCCCAAGCCTTCTGCCACGCAGAAGTACAAAGGATTTAAAGTAGTAATAAAGACTCCACCACTGCATTAAAGGAATTTTCTGCTTGTTTATAGATGCAAAATAAATTCCTTCCCAAGGCCGGCTGTGTGGGGTAGACTTTGGTCCATGCAGGCATGTCCGTGATCCAGAGCTGGGGATCTGGGACACCGCCTTGTGCCCTTGGTCTGTGCCAGGCTGGAGACTGCAGGGAAAGTACCCCCAGGGAATGTGCTCCTGCTCCTCCGGACCTGCTCTCTCCGTTCCAGGGTTTACACTTTCAGTTTACAATGGCATCTCTCCCTGAAATATTACAGTGCAAACATTGTGCCACAGAGGAGGCTGTGCTGGAAGCATTAACTCCACTGGAGCTGGGGTGAACAAAGAGGATGTGATTTTTAACCAATCCAGAGCAATAGGATGACTTTGGGGGGCTGTTCGTGTGCTGATCCAGCTTGGTTTGTCACGAGGGTAGGAGAGGTGCTGGGTGTGAACAGAGTACAAGTATTTTTTCCAGTTTGTGGAGTTTAAATTCACACCCCTGCAAACGGGAGGCTGTGGTAGCATTACTGAGGTGCAGATTTATGGATCCCCTTTCAGTGTCTTCTCAGAAAAAAATCTCTGAGATGATCAGTTACACAACCAGTTTCACACACGTGTGCCTCAACTTGGTTTTTTTCCAATAAGCAACCTTACCTATGGAGGATTAGTTCAGGGTCCTCTCAGTTCCTGTCGCTTGTGTATGAGTGTTTATTCACAGTGTCTTGAAAGGATAATAGACCTCTGGAGATGGCCCCAAAATAAAGCGTGAGCTTTCTCAGTGCCCGAGTTAAGCCTTTTAATTTGGATATTGGCTTCATAAAGGCGCAGGGGTGTTGTGAGACCTCACGGATGTTAAAATGATTTTCATACTGAGAGCTTTTGTCCTCAAGATTTATTCTTTTGGATTTACTCAGCCGCAAATAAAAAAATGAGTTTAATTGATGTCTGTGCTTTTAACAGACAATTCTTTAGCTGGCTAGTTTCATTCTAATTTTTTTTCTGTCTAAGTAACTGGAACTATTATGTTTCCTACAAATGCAAGAAGCACTTTTGCTAATTATATTCTATTGAAATAATAATGCCTGTAAATGAAGGCAACTAAAAAGATGGATTTTTTGCACGAATTTCATATATTTCTGCAGGTGAGTTTATATCAAATCTAATATCAAGTGGGCACCAGAGAATCATGACTGGATATTTGAACAAGTTGCATGACCTTGCTCTTGATTAAAACTGCTGCCAGATTCAGCACTTCAGCCTCATCGTGAGGAGATTGGTCTGCCTGTAGAACGGGAATTTCAAGACTGAAAAGAAGGACTTTGAGTAAATTTTGTTTTAAAAATAGCTGTTTGTTTCTCGTTCTCTCTGTTTTAGGGGCAATGTGATTTTTTGCCCTAGTAGCCTGGGTTTTCCAAAAGCCATTCCCTGTACTTTCCACCCTTTTGGAAGGGAATGCCACCCGGGAGCACAGGGCTTGACCGCCAAGTACCGACAATGGCACTTTCAGGGGTGCCTGCGTGCTTTCTTTTTTTTTGCAGAGAGAATAAAGAGCAGCAAAACCTGGGTGCAATTTCCCCCTGCTAGCCCAGCCCATCGCTCTGGGCCGGTTCTCCCGTCCCTGTTTACAGCTGATAGTAAAGCCTCCCTCTCTCTCAGCCCTGTATTGCTCGGGGTTGCGTCTCCATCCTTACAAGCAATTTTTGCTGTGGAAATAACTGTGAGGAGGAAGGACTGCTTGCACTGCAGGACCAGTGGGAGCTGCAGGCGGGTGGTTTGCAGGCGCCCCATCCCACCTTCCTCCACAGCGTGGAGGAGCAGCTGTCGAATGCACTGAGAGCCTCTCTCTGCCCTCTGCAGACTGTTAATTCTTATAATCATCTGTTTTGTTGAGTGGTGAATATTCAGCTGTTGATTTTGCCTTTTGAATTCATGTAGTCAGAAACTTCCCTGGGTAGATGTGGTATAAAACTGCCTTGCAATGATAGTGATAGCAAAGCCGCAGAGAGGAAATGAGGTGATTAATTTTATTTCCAGGCTTGCTAGTGGCTCTGTTATCCTGGGATGCCATCTCGCTCTCTGTGGCTGTTTCCTCAGGTGTAAAACGGAGCCATTACCCACCTGCTCTCCTCACGCTGAGTTTTGCACCCTTGCAAGTTGAAACAGGCTCTTGTTTGCTCCTGCTGGTTGTGTGCACTGGCAGCCAGCACCAGAACCTGCCTGTGGCAGCTGATGAGATCTGAGTGACCTGGATTAATTAGCATATGGCAATTTGGGAAGGGAATAAACTGCCTGCTCTCGTAATGCCAGTTTGCTGCTACCACGTCCAAAAAATGCACAGATTTAGTGTCTGCCTCTCCCTAGCTCTGCATATTGCCTGTGCTGAGTGGCTGTCCTGGTCCCTGGCCCCAGCCATGAGCTGGGCAGTGATGGGTGTTGAGGTGACAGCATCTCAGGCACTGGGCTGAGAGAGCTGAATTTGCTGTGTTTGTGGCACAGGGGATGTGCTTGTCTTGACTGGACTGTGTGCGCTGAGGTCAGAAGGGGTCCTCTGACTTCATCCTCGGTCATCATTAAGAAGCTAATTTGTGTGGTTCTCTTTTTTTTCTGAAAAGATTTGATCCAAGATGGCACGAGTGTTGAATGCATAGAGGTAACAGGTTGGAAGATAATGAACTCTTAATTTTTGCTTGAAGCAAAGATTGATATTGTGTATAAACTGCAAGCACTGTGCTCACTGCTGTGTGCGACACCATGAACTGCAACTTCTCCCCACAGCAGTTATGTCTTCCTCAGAGGCCTGCCTTTACTTCAGTTTTGGCTTTTTGGGGAGCAGGCTTGGTTGTTTTTTTGAAGTTTGAGATGTGCCTGTACACACAAGTGAGTACAGTGACAGGCAGGTAAAACTATTTTCACAGGTAATTTTTAGGCGTCGTAACTTGCCTGGACTTCCATCGAGATGAGTGTTTCAAATAGGACAAAAATGTCCATCCGTGGGCTCGGGGGCTGTCATGCAGCAGTAGAATCTAGAAAGGCAGGTCAGCAGCAGCCTGGCAGGGCAGCTGCACACCCCGAGGCCTGGGGACCCCGGTGCTGGCACTGCTGCAGCCGAAGGGGGACACTGGTGACTTCTGGCATCTAGGAGAGTGACTGGAGAGCTTGCTGCTTTCAAGGGGGAGGGTTTAGGTATTTGGTGCTGTTTGGGACCGAAGGCAGGAGTTTGCCTCGCTAACGGGTTCATAGCCTTTGGAGCTGTGTGTGCACTTTTGAGGCAGCAGTAAAGCTGGGTGGCTTTGGGAGCTGGTGTTGTCACCATCCTGTCTCTGCACAGGAGTTGAGGGCAGCTGTTGGGTGGTCTGGTGGGAGAGCCGTGCCTGGGCAGGGGTGGGGTGGGAACAGCACTCTTCTTTTTAGCAAAATTGCTTGGTTTTGGATGATCGTAAGTAAATACAAATGGCACTCCAAACTACAATGTATGTACATAGAGGATTAGTTTGTTTGATTGCACCGTCAGGCAGTAGTAGCAATGTTCAATGCAAACGGCTGTTGTCACCAATTTTATCATGTTGTGTTTAGCAAATACGATTTTTTGTATCGTGACCAGCGATGGGGGATATGTCACAAAGCAGGATTTTGCATTTGTAGCTACTCGTCTTTCTTGAGAGATCCTCATTATCTAATGCTTGTTACAGCAAATCACTGCAGATCTGCTGGCACTGTCAGGTAGTATAAACTCAGCGTGTGCATGGTGCGGGTCTGTAGCAGGAAGCACCACGTTCCAAAATCTCTGCGCTGATGTCTGCAGGCATGTGCATCCTCCACCAAATGGGAGATATATGAGGACATGTGCTTTTAAAAAAATACTTTTATTTCAATTGATAAATTAGACAGTTCATGCAAAGTTGTCTACAGTTAATGTGGGGAGAACACAGATAATCCTGTGCTGTAAACTAGGAATCCTTACCCCAGAAACTGTAAGCGATCTGCTCGTGAAAGTTTTTAAAGATGTGTAATTAGTGGTTTTGCCTCTGGTGGAGTACCGGAGCTCTTGTCACAAACATACTTGATGTTCCAGATCCTACAAAAGTTATTTTGTCCCGGTTACTTCGTGGTCAGTGCATCCACCTGATGTGCGCGGGGCACCTCGTGCCTTTAAACGTGTTTGGGTGCTGATCCCGCAGGCACCCGCGTGAGGCACCGTGCTGTGTTTACTACCCAGAAGGATCGCTCCACTACAGAAGTGTTCACTCATCAGTGCCCTGCCCGGAGCTGGAGCTGGCTCCACGTGGCCCCACACACGGATCCAGGATCCGTGGCTTTCCCGGATGCCGCCCAGCCAGAGCTCGCTGTGTCGCAGCTCCGTCGGCCACCAACATCCCACAGCCCGTGGATGCTGGCTGCCAGTCAGCAAGGACTCTCTACAGCTGAAGTGATTTGAATCACTGGCTGTGCTCATGATTCAAGTGATAAACAAGGAAATTTGAATTAAATAATTTGAACTTTTCCTAAGTGAGAGCTCATTCCCGTTGATTAGGAAGAGTAATACAAAACACATGGCTTGCAGCTAGTCACACACTTGTGAGATTTGGCATGGTTGTATATTAACCAGGCAGTGATACTGTATCTCACACAGCTGTGGAGCACTTAGTTAGCTGCCGAATCTTGTGGTTTGCTTTTTAAATTCTTCAGAAAAGGTTAATGACATTAAGGGAGAGTGGTTGTTTTCTACTTGAGATTTGGCTCATATGAAGCAAGGACAGAAATTAAAGGTCGACTAAAATGTCTAAAACCATGATTTGAAAATTGCAATTATATTTATAAAACATGCTTGCCATATTTAATAATTAAGAAGCATTTTCTGTCTTAAATTATATTACTGAATAACGAATTATTAGGTGTGATTTTCTGCTTTTTGTGTTCTACTTTCCGAGCAGCTTTACTCTGAGCAGTGGATGTTACTGTCAAATTGATTTTAAACAGTTGGGGTTTTTAAAGAGTATTTAATCAATCATTAACGACTTTGTTTAAAATTCATGAGATTTTAAACATTCATAACTTCTCTTTGCCTTCGTGTGCGGGTCCGAGCCCGGCTGGCAGTGCTGCTGCTCCTGCCTCCCAGGGTGAACCAGGAGCCTCACGGAAGGACCAGCTCACAGGGCTCAAACCATGCAGCATGTGCTGCAGGAGTTTCGAGTTAGCATTGCTGTTGTTTCATCATAAAAGCCAATAAATTTCTGATAAAATGGGAGGAAAGGAACCTTGGGAAATGAAGTTATTCCTCTAGCAGTGAAGTGTTTTCTTGAACGTCAAAAGTTACAAGTGAGTAAGAGAGAATAATTGTTCTCAATTGGGAGCTCTGTAGGGCCATGGTAAAGTGTTTTAAAAGTACCTAATTTAGCGTTTCACTTGAAAATTGAGTGCCACAGTTTCGTGGTTGCCTGTGTGTGCTTCAGTGGTCAGAGGAGTTTGGGATGCAGTGCGCGTTTCCCCCGTGCTGAAGCTGTGCCACTGGAGTTTGTCGGTGCTGTTGGCTTTGCCATCCCGCCGTGCTGTGTGGTGGTGGCTCCAGCTCCCGGTGCTGCTTCGTGGGCTCTGCCCCTGGGTGTGGGCTCCTTGGGGCCAGAGCTGAGCACAGAACTGCAGCAGGGCAGACACAGCCACAGAAATGCATCTTCTTTTCTTAATTATTATACGGCAGCACCGGAAGATCCGGGAGGTCGTGTTCTGGGGGCGCTTCTTCTTCAGGGGGTGAAAAATCAGTCCAGGGGCTTTGCTGACCTGTAGAGCCACCTATGGCAGAAAGAAACTGGCCCTTCCAAATCTGAGTCCCAGCTAAAGGTCAACAGATCAGCCACCTCAAATGATTTAAAATGTTTAAGTTTACACGTTGCATTTTCTTATTTTTAATAATTCATCAACTAGCACGCTATCACTGTGAGACAGAAAGGCAAAATGCAGGTGGGCTTTTTTGTTGTCGATAATTGTAGGATTAGAAACAGAGGTTTTGCCTTTACTTCTTAATAAAAGAATGAATGGATAGATGGATATTTCCAGCCCTGAGCTTCACTATTCATTGATTTATTGCCTTGGATATATGTATACAGCTGCTGTTTCAACAGTAGCAGCTTCAAGATTCCTGAACGAATGGAGATAGACAGTTGTGGGGTCTCTTCCTTCATTCTACTTTTATTATCTCCAGATTTACTTTATATGCTCACTGCCCCTACTGCAGAGCAGCTAGGCATAGTTTTAACAGTGTTTTCTGGTGTGGTTAAGATAATGTAACAGTTAAAGTTGTTTGTGGAATAGGTTTGCATGGATAAATTCCTAAAATTTAGACGACAATATTTAGGTCATATTACCATATTTTTCGTAGAATCAACTGAAAATATACAACTATGTAAAAGGCAAAATAAATTTCAAAATTATTTTTCACTCAGGGAATGTACATTTCTTAAAAGAGTAAACAGCTTGGGGGAAACTTCCCCTCCCTGAATTTGTTATTGCAGACAAACTCCATGACCTTTATAGGTGTTACACTGCTAATCCTGTGTAATGGATAGTGGAAGTATTTTAAAATGTTAAGGAAGCCTGCCCCTTCTGTCCACCCAGCTGAGGGTGGCATCGATACTGGCCTGTGAAATGAGAGCCGGGTTCAGCAAGTTCCTGATAAGAACTGAAGCAGATGCTACTCTTTGACAGCTGTAATATGACAGTCCCATTGTCATTTCAATTTATTTCGAATGAGTATTTTACATGGTTCAGCACAGCTGTCTGTCCGGAAACCTGCATGGCAGCCCCTGGAAAAATGTGGAACTTTGCACAAGTCTTGCAAGGAGAAAACCGCTGTTTCATTTTCTCCCTCCTGAGGCCTTGCTGGGCTTTGCAAGTTCACTCCATCTTTTGTGAGCTAACTGTACTCTTAAATCACTTAATCTGTTTGATATTTGCAAATTTACTCCCCTTGAATTTAAATTTCTGTGTGGTAACTCTATTTTAGTACCATTGGTTTTGAATCCTGTCGTAATTCTGTCAATTACCTATTCATGACGTGGTATTTTGTATGGGACAAGAATATACTGAGCGGTACACTAAATATAAAACATTATATACTGTAGCTTTTAAGAACCAAAAGCATAAAAATGCATATAAAAACTCAGTAGAGCATGATTTGCAGTTTGCTTCTACTGCTAAACTTGGGTTAAAGTTATAGTTGGTACTGAATTTAGTTTTATGGCATTTAAGAAAGCCTTAATTCTGATCTTTAACCTAGATGACTTTGTATCACATTTGGTTCTTTTGGTCCTGTGTCTTCTCTGCTTTTCTGTGTGATTTGCATGGTCACACGTTGAAGGTGAAACAAAACCACTCCACTGTGTGCACAGTGCTCTTGAGGAGAAAAAGCATCCGAGGAAGGCTGGTGTTTAGGGACGGGATGTCAGGGGTGCTATATCACCCACTGAGAGCTGAACAGAAAGGCAGGATCTGTATCAACACTGGGGTTTGGTTGTGTTTCTTTTCCCCCTCACTTCCCGGGATGATTGACTGGTTTGCATCTAATGAAATTTTCATGCACATCCGCAGAACAGTGGGATTCTGAGGAGAGAGATTAATATTTCAGTAATTACACCGTGCCCGTATGTCAGTGGAGTCCTTGGTGCACCCCCAGAGGAGCCCTGGCTGTAGGTAGTGGTTCACAGGAATGTCAGGAGGAGGAAATCCAGTTGGGGGGAGCTTGTTCCTTTTGGCAAAGTACGTGGATGGGGAAAGAAGGAAAGAATGCATGTGAGTGTCCTTTCCTGGAAATAAATATTTTGAGGAAAAGGTGGGTACTGAGTTTACTGAGTTAGTACAACATGGGGAGAAAAAAGCCGATTGTTTCTTGGGCTGTGGCAGTGACTTTGGGCTGCTGAATGTCGCTCAGTGATGCCAAGGAAAGGTACTCAAGGCTGGAGCGTGGCTCAGCAGTGTCACTGCTCTGTCTTTACATTTGGGGGATAGCCAGGTGCTCTCTGCCTTGTGCTTTCTACGTGCCCGGTCACGGCTGGGCTGCTGGGACGTTTCACCTTCCGCAGACTCATGCGTCCATTTCTCCTGTGCCTCCCTATTCCAGAGAACAGCCCATCTTCACCACCAGAGCCCATGTCTTCCAAATTGACCCCAGCACGAAGAAGAACTGGGTTCCCGCAAGCAAGCAGGCTGTAACTGTTTCCTACTTCTATGACAGCACGAGAAACAGCTATCGGATTATCAGTGTGGATGGAGCCAAGGTAGGAGGCTGCAGGTACCCGGCGTGTTTCTGTGCGGAGAGGTGTGGGACTGTCAGCCCTGGCTGAACGCGGAGGGGCTGCATTAAATATGTTACAAATACTCCATTTTTTATATAATCCGTTATGGAGACTTGTAGTGATGATTGGGAAAACACAGGGCACCCTAAAAATGATTTTGCCCAGCTTGGTTGATTTTCTCTCTGATGAATTTGGCTTCATGATCAGTGAGCCAAGAACTTTGAGTGTCCAAATTGAGTCAGTAGCACGGTATCTAAACCAGCCACCTATATTAGGGTAGATAAGGCTGACGCCTTTTTGGTGATAAAAATGTTCTTTCTAAAAGAAACGAGCAGACAGATACATGCAGACTATAGCTTTTAATGTAAATGCCAGCTGCATATTCACTTCTGCCTGGCTGAACTATTTACAGTTTAGTACTTAATTTTCTTCAGCTTTCGCACTGGAGTTCATCAGCCTTGGGTGACAAGTTAGGCATGAAGGCTCTTCCCCCAACCTTTTTTCTTAATTTGTTTTGCATTACCAGAGAGTGTGCTGAAGTATTTGCTGTAAGAATCCAAATCAGTCAGACTGAATAGGTTGCTTAGACAACTAGTTTTACTACAAACTACATTTATGCCTCTGATTAGTCCCTCCAAAGTCACTTGATGGGTGACCACTTTGCCCTAGCAGACCCCAGTCAGAGGTATAAATGAAAACATTTTGCTCATGTACAAAAATCGTCGGTCATTTCTGTCGGAGCACAAGCCACAGGGTAACAAGATGAGTTTACAGCCTGTTTATCTGTGTTCCTGTTTGGATAAGGATGTTAAAATATCACTGTTCTGGGAGACAGAGATCACAGAAATCATCCCTGAATAAAGCTTTTCTATTTGTCATGCTTATTTCACATACTTGTTTTTCCAAACATCTCCTGTGCTATATTTGGTTATATATTGGCTTATAAATCAGCCATACTGCCTGCTTTAATTGATGGTAATGTTTCATTGACACCAGTACAGCATTAATATCTCCCCATCCCCGATGCCGTTTGTGCCGGTGCGCTCATTCCCAGGAGTGCTGCAGTCTGCAGCTGGCACACGCAGCCCCTGTGACCTGCTGGGGGAAGCTGAGCCCCCCAGGTTTGCTTGCACCCCGTGGATGCTGGTGCTGAGGCTGCTGCTGGTGGGCTCTTGGCTTTACAAACCCAGGCGAGTGCGACTGCCGGGCCCAAACTGCTGCACTCACAGCAGTGGGTCGCTTGATTTGTGGGTGTGCATGCATGCATTAAGACCAATTAATGAAAACAAAGTAATTACTGTGTGTGGCGGGGGAAGCTGCAGGGGCAGCATGTGGCCACAGCCAAAGGTCCTGCCCAGACCTGCAGTGTGTGCAGAGAACAAGCTGGGCACCCAAGCTTTGCTTTGTCACCTGCTCAAAAGACACCCAGAAGGAACATTCCCCCCCATCACCCTTTTTACATGTCTCAGAAGAAGGTGAGCTTGCCATGATTAGAATTCTCCCCTGGGGCTTCCCAAGCGCAAATCAATTGCTGGCCACATAAATTATTCCTCTTGTATTGAATCTTTGCTGATTAAGGAACAGGTCAAGAATAGATGCTACCTTCATGCTCACCTCTGGAGAGTCCTGTGACCCTGCCTGTCCGTTTTAAGAGCACTAATTTGGAAAAAAAACCCGGTGTTTATGCCAGTCTAAGTTAAAAGTTGCATTTTTCCCTTCAAACAACTATTGTTTAGTGTTTTGACCTACTTTTCCAGGCAAAAATGAAACTGGGTAGAACTGTAAGGAAGAATACAGGCAGCTTCAGATGATGGTGTCCTGCTTTCTGTACATCTCATTAGAATAAAGTCTTCCATGTGTTGGCAAATACCAGATGGATTAATGTGACAGCATCACTGTGGGCATAAGTTATGTCTGTTTTAAGGACAAAAAAGCTGAAGCTCAAGTAAATGGAGGGACTTGGCCCTAGAAGGAAGGCAGTGATGAAGGATGTGTATGTCTTACAGCTCTCCATCCTTGTCTGCTCTGCGAAGGGGCTGTTCTAACAGTTTCTTTTAGATAAATATATGTGATTCACATTGGCTTGCAGAGAAATTTCAGTGTATGCAGATGTTGGATTAATTTCAGGGGTTTTCTTTTTACCTTATGTTGACATTCCATACTAAAAATAAAAAAATATTTTGGAGTGATCAAGAATACGGGGTACTTCACTTGCAAATTGGTCATCACCTGGTTGCATAAGCTTGATTTTACTTGTAGCATTCAGCGCATCACCCTGGGCAGTGTGTGGAGAGGAGCTCAGAGCTGCTGCAGCCCCTGAGCGCCGCTGTGGCAGAGCACGGGGCAGGCTGTGCAGTGTCACCCTGATGAGTCCTTTCCTCCTGATGCAGCACTGACCTGATGGGCTGTGATCCTCGCAGGAGTGGCCTCCTCAGGCAGCTGCTGCTGTCCTCAAAGGTCCGGACCCTCCGCGGTGCCCCGTCCTTCAGTCCCACCCTCTCTTCTCCCAGCAGGCGTAGCCTGTCCCTATCTCCTCCTCGTCACTTGTCCCCACACTCCCGGGGTGCGGGGCAGAGGGGAGCAGCAGGATTTAGCAGTGGGCTTAAGGCAGGGATTAAGGGAACTGCTGAGCCCATGTGTTTAAAGGTGTAAATATTGGTAGCTCAGTTTGTGAGCCGGGCTGGCAGAGGAGCTGCTTGGCTCTGCTGCCCAGTTCAGTGCACCCCTGCCTTTGCCTTACCCTTTAGGGAAGGATAGGAGAGTCAGGATGCTACAGATGGAGGTGGTGAGAAAAATGGAAGAGAGTAGGGTAAAGATAGGAAGCAGAGTGAAGTTTAGGGAGCTTAACTCTTCCTTTGCAGAGGGGGATGCAGGAGTCTTATGCTGAAAACCAGGAGTCCAATGTGCAGGCCAGCCAGGAGAGAGCATACGCCTGCAGGTGCCAGGTTTCTTCCAAATCCTCCCATCCCAATGACAGATAAAGCCATTAAAATGCCTGGGGAATGAAGCACTGCAGAGAGCAGACCCTAGATTCAAAACAGCTTGTACCACTTTAGTTGCTCGTGTTCGCAAAGCTGAAGACAACAGCTCTTCTAATTCCTGCGTCTTTCACACGAAAACAGGTGCTGCGGACAGGAGCTTACAATTTATAGCAAAAGATTTCACAGATACCATATGAGAATGAGCTGGATGGTCTTAACCAAGATACCATGACCAAACAAGGGAATTGATTAGTGTATCTTTTAATTACGTTGTAATTGACTTGTATGTTGTCAAGCAAGTAATTTCATCATGTTTTAAGAAGTTTCTAGCCAGAGGCTAACAGCGGCATGATGAATGCTGGAGGAAATGATACAGTAAAATGCAAGGGCACACACTGATTCAGAGTTAATGAGGCAGCCAAGAGACTTCACCCTGTTAAAGTGCCCAGTGTTGTGGACAGAAGTCAGCCCTGTTGAAAAAAAGACAAAATACGGTGATGGTGCTGGGAGAATGTGAACTTGTAAGTGTCCAGTTGCTGTGCCATGTGTGGGGAAAGCCACACGCAGGGCTCCTCATTAAAAGTGACCTACACTGGCCTGCCTTTTGGAGGCAAAAAGGAAGTTTGACAGTAAGAAAATGATGCAGACCAGTAGCCTCTGCCATCCTCAGGAATAATGCATGGTAGTACCCTGGTTGGTGGGTTTATTTATTTTTTATGAACTGGAAATACGTGTTATCCAAACAGTATAGAGAAGAGGGAAAGGAATTGGAGATGGAAATATAATCTCTCAGAACCAAGCCTCTGCCCTCTTTTCAGATCTCCATGTTGTATTTCTACAAAACTTGTGATTGCAACGACATTGGTTTTCTCTTTTGAGAAACGAGCCGATAATAAGGAACATAAAGCTAGCTTAAAAATTAATAGCCAGCAATAAAGTGCATGGTGAGACATACTGAGTTGGCAGGAGCAAAGAAAAGTGACACAGCAAGAGTCATCGCAGATGCCAGTCCCCACTTGTCTCTGAGAGATGCTTAAACATGACTAGAAAAAAATTAAAGTCAGGGTTTAAAAGATGACTACATTGCAAGAGTAATCATGGTAAATACATGATGCAGAAATAAAGACTGTGTTTCTGAGGCTGACACTCATTCCCAGTTACTAGTTCATTTAAGGGTTTATTACCTGATCATTACCTTGAATATTGGAGATCAGCAGCTAAGTTGGGCGTAAGTGTGTGAAAGTATTGAAGAGAGAACCAGAAAAATTGCTGTGCTGGGACAGCAAAATCAGTGGGTCTGTTTCTGAAGTAAATTGCAATTAGCAAGAAGAAGAACATGGGCCAAATTTTGCCAATCAGTATTCACATAGTGTTCCCCAAAGTGAATACAGTACGTTATATGGTGTGATGAAGCTGTTTGATCGAGTGGCATCTGTGCAGGGGGCAGTGTGATTTACAGAGGACCATGAAGCTGGCAGGGACAGAGCCCCAGCAGCCTGTGGCAGCAGATATTTAGGGAGGTAAGAAGGGGTGACATGTAAATCTGCTGATATTTGATGTATTCCTGGCTCTCTTGGCTCCTGAACCGGTCCTAATTACTGCCTAATTTAATAGCTGCCCACCTCTTTATGACCACGCTTCTCTTGTTGTCACGACTGGAGGCAGGTGTCCTCAGCACACAAAGAGGAAATTGAGTTCTGCAGCGATGTGTTCAGAGGCTCAAAACAGATCTTTTTCTTTCCCCTTGGAAAAGGAATTATTTTAAGGCATAGTTGTTAAAAATATCCTAGAGTATTTTGCCAAAAGGTGGCTCTTAGATTTGAGAATCTTTTCTTTCAAAGGAAAACAATTGCAGGGTATGGTAGCACGGATGAAATTCCTTCATCTGGCTAGATATTTTTATTCTTTTTTTTCTTCCATTGACGTAAATTCAACCACTAAACCAACAGCAACTCTTTCTCATGAAAAAACCTAGCAAGTAATTTATATGTTACAAAATTTTTGGCACTGAATTATAAAAAGGCATCTGGCAGCGTGTACCTCACCAGGGGTCTGCGTTGGTGTGGCAGCATTTAACTCTGCCTCTAGGACCTCATGGGTATGATTTGTGATAATGTGTGGCAGCAACAATCAAAATATTGGCTTCTCACTTGGCATTCAGAGTGTCAGTGTGTATTCGCCGGACCCCGCACCCGATGAATTAGGTGCAGTGATGGAGGGTGTTTTATTTTTTAAATGCCTCCCTTTTCTTAAATGCCCGAGTTTTTTAACTACCTAATTTTTTGGGTTTAATAGCTCTGTAGTGGAACTACAGAGGGTGTTTTACAGCCTTGGGTAGCCGAAGATAAAGGGATGTAAAAGTACACGAAAAGTGACCTTACAAAGTGGTGTGTTGGCTTTTCTTTTAGTGTGTGTAGATAAATCCTGAATTAAATGCTACGATTTTGAAAGGTGTGGGTGAGGGTATCTGTGTGTTTTGTCAAAGGGAGGGAGAGTCTTTGATTTCTAGTTTTGCCTGCCCTAGTTTTATTCCTGGCCCTTGCTTGTCAGGAGTGCCGGGTGCTGTACCCCGGAGGAGCGTGGTGCTGCTGGGGTCCCAGCCAGCTGCCCTTTGCCTGCCCAAATGCCAGGAGGCCCCACTGCTCACCCTAAAGATTATTTTGCTGGCTGCAGCACCGGACTGTGATTTCCAGAGAGTCCCTGCTAGTAAAATCTGATTAAATTGAAAGAAAATATTTTTTATTCTATCTTCTCGAAACTTTTTTTTTCACCAATGTGTAACTGGGGCAGATATTCCTTTTTTTTCCCTAAAACTTCTTCTGCCGTGCTGTTTTTGCCCTCGACGCAGTTTTCTTCCAAGCTGGGTGGGAAATCTTTTCTGGTGGTCCCAGGAAGTGTGCCAGCCATAAAACGTGGAGGTGGCAGGGAATATGAGCTCAGTATTACTTAAATGTCTGACACTGAGAACCAACATGGAAAGGACCTTTCATCTAAAGGCAGCATGTGACACTCTGATGACCTTTCCTCAAAAGGCAGCATGTGACACCGTGCCCAGAAGACATGTCCAGCTTAAGGGTGACACTGCATCAGGGCAAACCAGAGGAGAGTCCACGTTTTGACCTCTGCAGCTCTGGTTTCACTGATCCAGTATTTGTGCCTTCTTGTCTGCACCTGTCCACAGAAGAAACCTTCGTACGTTATAAAAGGTTTCCAGTACTGGTCCGGCTGATTACTGTAATACAGAAATTTAAGCATGTTTGATGGCCTTCATCCCCTCTTTATCACAGTGTGTTGTTTCATGAACTACTGGGGCTAATTTCAACATGACTGTTAGCGCTGTAGATGATACCAGAGTCAACAAATGGAACTAATTAATGCTCCATATAAAAATTATACTGTTTCTTTTGGGATACGAAATATGGTATGAAATATAATTTTAACGCATAGTCCTGTCTTCCAGCGTGCCTAGTTTGTGTGCGTGTTACAATAAACATCTCATTGCTTTTATGCTACTGAGATGACTGTTAACTAAAAACGTTAGCTGTGGGATTATGATTTCCTGTATACATTACGTAATCACGGAATCACGAAATACCCTGTGTTAGAAAGGACCCACAAGGCTTATCAATTTCAACTCTTGGCTCTGCACAGGACCACCCCAAATAGGTAACAGAATATGTAAGAACAGAATAGATAAATACTTTACTGTTGAGACAGAACAACCACACTAGTATCAGTGTGTATGTACTGTTGATCCATACTAAAGCCTTTCAAATAACTTGGTGTCATTTCATCAGGTGTGTTCTGCACTTTTCCTGGTGCAGATCTCCCAGCTGGAGAATGGTGCTCGTCTGCTGGAGGCATGTTCTGATACCAACAGTGCTAAACAAAAGACTTTGTAAAAGATGCTTGAAGAGTCTCAAGCTGCTTTTTGTAATGCATTTTGGCCTTGTTGTTGCTGTAACTAATGAAAACTGCATCAAACTGCTCTCTGAGATGCAGCTGCTCCTTTTGTAGAGCTCTCCTTCATTCTCTGCGATGATCAGCTTGAGAGCAGAACATCTGTCCTGGCCTGAGTCAAAGCCCACCAGCCTAACCGAAGCTGGAACCTGTCTTTCTACTCAGACAGTGAAACAACTTGCAGTAAATAACTAATATTTTTAATAGCTATTTCCTGATTTCATTGAAAGGTGTTAAAGTTGTGGTGATGCAACTTCCAGATTTTTTAGTGTCAGTTGGAATGATTCAGAGAGAACTCTCAATTTAAGGAGAAATTGCCATCAGTGGGTGATGCTGGTGCCTCCTAGGCAGGGGTTCCTTCTCTGGGGCAGGCTGGGGGGCAGTGCTGGGGCAGCAGCTGCTCCGCAGCTGGGGTGCAAGGCAGGAGGGTCTGCATGGTGTGCTGGGTCGGGCATCTCAAAATTGTGAAGTGTGCCCCAAGTGTAATGTTTCCAAGGGGTCCTGTGCAGTTATCAAAGAGAAATGTGGATGTTGGGGTTAGGGGAAGTTGGAGCAGGAGGGACTCAAACAGAAAAGGAAATGGACATTTTACCACGAGGATCAGTATCTGGGGTGAGCACACGGAGGTGTGTGCTGGAACCTTCTGCTCCATAGGCCAGGACTTCATATTCCTCTCAAAGTCATCTTTGAAATAAGAGTGAATGAAATTAAGGAAAACAGCGTGATGATGTTAAAATATTTGTGGTGCCTGTGCTAGGGGTGTGCTTGGCTTGATTAAAGCTGCTTGAGTTTTGGTTTCTCTCTAAACATTCAAATAACTTGAGAACATTTTCTTTGGAATTTGGTGAGGAAGAAACACAGCATAAAGGAGAAGCAGAGCTGTCAGCCGAGGATGAGACTACTCACTTGCATCATCCTTTATTTGCTTAAGGTGATATCAGGTATTCAGAAGTTCAGGCTGAGAGGAGGTGCAGGTTTTAATAACTGGGAGGAGAGTACATTGCCTGGAGTTGTGTCTGCAGGAGAATTGTCAGCAGTCGCTAAGACAGGTTTAGATAGGTAGAGCTGGTTATATTGGGTGCACTTGTGTGAACAGGTCTTGGAGTATTCAGAGGATGAGAAGAAAATGGTTAGGGCTTAACTGCAATAGGAATTTCAGAACTGCTAATACTGGTGGAGATAAGCCAAGAATAGAAGGAAAAGTTAAAGGTGTTTGCACTGAAAAAGACCTAGGACTCCAGGTGGAAAAGAGAACTTGTCAAAAGCTGAGAAAGGGAGCCAAGTAAATGCCAGGAAATTTGGTGGGTCACTTGAGATTGGATCAACCAGAAATCATGATCATCTGCGGAGGCTGTGTTCTGGTTTAGAAAAAATTTAAAGTCTAGAGCTGTAGAACTCATATCACTTAAACGTTTCTATATTAATCTCTTTCCAAGTTATTAACTTTGAAATGTGAAAAATCCTCTGTTCATTTCCTGGATTATTTCTGGGAGCAAATCCTTCAGAAGCTGGTTAGTAAGCTTAGGAGAAAACGTACCAGAGCGCTGTCAACAGCTGTATCCTTGACAGAAGAGCAGAAGCACATCTGCCACTGTTTGTTCCTATCTGGCTCATTTTTCTGCTTGTATGTGTGCTCTGTGTGTGTGTGTCACGGCCTCTGGAAAGACCACACACAGCTGAATCAGCTGAAGGCAAAAACCTTTCCAGAAGTGAAATTTGTTACTCACTAAAAAGAAAAGATAAAAATCCATGCTAAGGATTTCTTGCTGCGCCACTTAGCAGCAAGCAGGGAAACTTTGGTCTGGGTACATTTTTCCGTTTTAAAACCCCTCTGAAATTACTCAGAAAAGCTCTGTCAAAACAAGTGTTTCGGTAACTGCCCCACACAGAGTTGTTTCTGATCACCAGGCTCAAGTGTGGTGTGGAGGACCTGGACGTGCCAGAGAGGTTAATGAAACCGTGTGTGTCTCTGCAAAGAAACCTGGACATGCTGTTACCTCCTAAAAATAATGTACCTGTCCTTCGTGGCCACTGCTCGTGCCGAGGGACAGTTTTTCCAGATTTTGGAGAGGAACTGAGCTACCCTGTTGCTGACCACTCCCAGGGTGTGTAGGTTGTTAAAGAGCAGAGGAGTCTTTAATGAGGCCGCGTGGTTGTGCCGTTCCTGCCTTTCAAAAGGGACCTTCAGGCTTTAGCGAGGCTGTTGTCATAAGCTTGAAGAATGCAGGAAATTATCAGTGCCTAAATAATTAATTTAGGGATGTGGTTATACTTATTAAATTTCCCAAAACATAAATATGATGTGTCTATGGGAAGTTTTATAATTTTTTTTTCTAGTTGTTGTTAAAGCAGCCTTCTCCCTCACCCCATTATTAGTCACTAGGAAAAAAACAAGGAGTCTCCACTGTATCCTTCTCCTTTTCTGTGATAAATTAGGAATCTTATTTCTCATATGAAAATAATACACAAGCATCTTGCTTTATATATTTTGTAAATTGTTGCATGAAATTCCTGGGTAACAGTTTGTTCCAGAGGGTTTGAAAACCCTTGCTGTAGATTTTCTTCATGAAACAGCTGCTGGTGCTTTGAATCGTGTGGGTGGGTGGATGTGTGTGCTGTGCCTAAAAGGAAAAAAAATTCTAGTCAGATGTCAAAGCAAAAATAGGAGATTTTAGAGATTTAGACTGGGTGGAGGAGGTGGGAAGCCAACTCTGCAGAGATGTTAATTACCTTGGGAAGAAAAAGAGAGCAATGGAGTAGGTGTAGTGGGAGATTTACTTAATAGAATTCACACAATCATGAACCCACTTTTGTTGCATTTAGACAGGTTCTTAGTGAGGGCTTTACAACAGAGGTATTTTATCAGAGAAAAAACAGTTATTAGTCTTTTTATTGGGGGGGCTATTTTTACATCTCTTTTTATGAAGGAGGACAAGAATCATATGGGATTTTTTTTTTGATTTGTTGGTTTTTGCGGTTAAAAATGAACCTCATCATTCATGGAATTATCCTGGGGGTGCAAGACAATTTAAGAGGAAAAAAAAAGCACTATGTGCAACTGTGGAAATGGCCCTTTTCCCCGTAAAGCAAGCAGCAGCAGCACATGAGAGACTTTACCTATACGAGGAGAGTCTCCACTCTGCAGAGGGAGCTCGGGTTGGGAGGTGAATGCCCAGGGTTGCAGCAAGTCCTGTGTGCCTTGCGAGGTGTCCTGGCATCTCCCTCTCTGCAGGAACTGCTGCGGTTCCCCTTCCACTCCCGCAGAAATACCTGAAAGCTTTTGGAGTCCGGTGATGGGTGAAATAGCTGCTGTCCTGGTCAACTGTGTAGAACAGGAGTCTTGGAAAGCAGCAGCAGGCCAGGCTCACTGCACCGTAGGGATAAGTGAAGGGTCACCAGAGCAGGAGCCTGCTCGTGGCTCCTGCCGGCTGTTGCCTGCCCTGGGCTGGGTTCCCCCATCGTGCACCAACGGGGGAGTGCAGCAGGAGGAAGAGCAAAGTGGAGAAACCCAGTGCTCTTCTTAATGTACACTCACAGTGCTCCCCATCTAGTTATTCCGTACCCTCAGCCCGTCCCAGGAAAAGTGCCACGTACGTGTCGGGTGCAGCAGGCGAAGCAAAGCTAGAACAAGTGCCATTGCTGCTTTGGGTTTTGTGTGTCTTCGTGCTTCCCCGGCTTTACTCGGTTTGGTGGCCTCAGCAAGGGACTCTCTTTTGTCCCTTTATTACCTCTGTCTTGATTAACAATGTGTGTGTGTGTGTGTGTGTGCACGCTGGCTTTCCAGGGCTAGGAATGAGGTGAGCAGTTTATCACCAGGGACATACTGGTGAAAAGATGTCACATCCTGTCCTGAAGCAGAGGTAGGAAGGACGGTAGATAGCGCAAAGGATAATCATGGAAATGTAGGTGGGCTAATTCCACGAAAGTGCTGCTGAACATTTGGGATAAAGGAAGAATTTCTCTGTAAATCCACCTCTGATTCCTCATCTTCACATCCTGTCTTACAAGCCCTTCTGATTCATGTCGACTTGATGAGCTGGAAGAACCTGCTGAGCCTGTGATAGCTATGGCCAGAGGATTAGCAGCTTCTTTCCTTCTGCAATTCTGTTTTTAGACTGGGATACATCTTTACTGAAGATTAGCAGCCTGGTGGGTTGAGGAAATTAAATTTCACAAGGGCTGCAAACTGGAAGCACATATTCAGAGGTGTGAAAATGAATGGGGAGATTTTAATATAGTCTTAAGGAGTATATCCTATGGCTTGGAGCCTTGGGGCTTTTCTGGAGGTGTGGTTATTTCAGAGTAACAGGTGATGTGAATTTAAAGGGGAAATTCCAGAATAATTCCTAATCTGGCACTGTTGTCCCAGAATAAGGTGCCCTTTTCTGATTTAATTTAACACAGTTCCAAAATATATTGGCCAATACACTTATTAGCTATTTCACAGCTGTTATTTCAGTCTTTTCCTAGGCAGAGAAGCTGGTGGCAAGGCTGGCTGACACGGCTCATCACCCCTTGGGTGAGTGTCCTGGCAGATTCCTGCCGGTGTGTTCATCCTCCTCCTCCTCTTCCTCCTCAGGGCTGTGCCAGTGGCTCTGCCAAATGCCCTCTGCAATCTCTGCTCTCCTCTCCTTGGAGATGAGCTCGCTCTGCTCTCCGCTCTCCCCTCCTGTGGACCTGGCGAGCCGAGGCTGGCTGGACCGGGGTGGGTACTGGGAGCCAAGCTGGCAGAGCCCGTGTGCTGCTCCAGCTCCGCTCCCTCTGCCCTCCGGCTGCCAGCCTGCCTGTTCCCCTTTGCTAACAGGGCAGCAGCTCGGGAAAATGCATCGGAAAAGCATCGGCTTTTCCCCTTCAGTGCACTCTTGTGGTGCGGGGTGTGCGGGAGTGGAGCCCTTTAAATACTGGGAGTGTCCCCCGAGAAGATGCAGCAGCTGCATTTGTGGGCTCTGCTCGTGCATTACGAGCAGCAGGAGCTGCCAATACGTTTTTCTCCTTCTACGCACTCAGGTCGTCTTGTGACCTCTTCCTTCTTGATTTATTTGGCAGTTTCTCCTTGGGAAGGCGGCAGGACGGGTGTGTTTCAGCCGGTGAATGTTCTGCTCTACACCAGCTTATTTGCATTCACTTTTATCTGATGAATGTACCCAGTGTGTTCCCAAATGTCCGGAGTCGTTTCTGGGTGATGTGGCACTACCTTGTGCTCTGAACATGCTTCTGTGTCGTCTCCAGATAAAGATTTAGATCTCTCAGGTTTGATTTTCTCCCAAAGCAAGTGAAATTAGTGTGAGATTTTGTTCGGCTCGTGCAGGTGTATCAGGAATGTTTGCCATCTGATACATTTGCACGTAGGTGAGCACAAAGACAGATTTTTTTTTTTTTAGCCACATGTAGACAACTGAGTATGATGAATGGGTTTATTATTCTGTAAGGTGCTTATTATATTATGCTTCTCTTTGCCTTTGTCTTTAGGGAAAACTCTTTAACCACTTCAGGGATTGATTGCATTTGATTAGAGAGTAGTTTGTCTTCTGAATCCATTATACTGGATGAAAGTCCACAAGTTTATTCCATTTTACGATGCAGCTGGAATTGCACTGTGTGTGTATTAAACAAATGAGGACCAAAGGCAGAGTATTTCGTAAGGGCTCATTTGAATTGATGAGTGGCCTTTTCTTATGGAATTATAATACTGAATTGCAGGTAGGGATGGAAAAGAGCCTGGGGGCTCATCCTGCCTGCAGCAAAATAATGCCCTTTTCCTTCTCTCCTTCTTCTGAAATTTGAAAATTTGAAAATTCTGGCTCATACTTTCACCAAAAAAAGAGAAAATTTTCCCAGTTTATTTGACCTTTCCTGTTGTGGTGGTCACAAATGCTTCCCCCTGCCTCCTGCCCCAGCTGAGACCATCTGCCCAGAGGATGGAGCAGTGGTGGGGAGCACTCTCCTCCTGGTCTCACATAGCCCAGGGTGAGCCAGCCTCGGGAGCGGGGATAAGCTGGCTTACCTGGCAGGAACACCTGCAAGCCTCGGTTTTCATTGTTCTTTGGAATCATAGCACCCTTTCTTTCTCCTACGTGATTGTTCCCATGGCAGTGGAGTGGCACGGCTCTGAAATGATGGCCAGATTTGTGGGGAAGTGAGTGTACAGGCAGATGGGGTGAGGATGGGCAGGAAGAGCGGGTGAATAAGCGCGATGTACCCACAGCATCCATCTCCTCTGAACTCACAGAAACATGAGCCCTGATTTAATCTCCTAAGCTTCTGCTTAGGTTTTCACTTCTCTGTAGGAATGAGCATTTCTGAAGTGCCTGACTGACAGAGGAAGATTTAAAGGGAGAGGTAGAGCTGGCTTCCAGGCAGTTTCACTAATAGCAGCTTGTTATAAATTTAACAGATGAATTGTCAGTTTCTGGGAGGTGTGTGCTCACCACAACCTTTCCTTGGGTTCTCCACTGGCCATAGAAAAAAATTAACTTCTGAGATGCTCAGCTAATGCAGTGCATTTCATTGCTCAGTAAAGTGTTCCTTGGTTTACAGTTTGGAGCCTTCATTATTCCTTTTATCACATCTGATAGTATCGAACTGTGTTGTAAAAGATAACTTTAGTGTGGGGTTTTTTAGATGTTTCTATTTTCTCAGTGGTTATTGTAGGAGGTCTGGAGGAATTTTATTCTTCTAAGGGTCAGCTATCAGTGAGTGAAGCTTTTGCCTTTCAGTCAAACTGGTCATTTTATTATTTTTTTTCCCCCAGATGTCTAAGTTGATAGGCACAGCGGGACTGAAATAATATTTTTATCACTTGGAATTTCTGGGAATTTCATAGTTTTTGAAATAAATTCTGTAACTTGACGTGCTAGACATTTGTGAGTGGTTCATCTGCCTGATGTAAGATATTTTAAACAGAAATACACATATAGCAGTTGCTTTAAAGTTTCTGGAAAGCACCCTGATTTTTGGGGTTAGCGGTAACTTTTCCTCCTGTTCTTTTGACTCTGTACCGTGCAATCCTTGTATTATCACAATCCCTTTGCTTTGTCAAACCCCTGCATAAAATCTCTGATTTTCTTTTAATTTACGTTGCTGAAATGACACTTAGATTTTATGCTGGCTGTTTCTATGGCGCAGCTTAGCTGGAGGAGAGCACATCTGGGCGGCTTTGCTCACACCTCTGCCTGTGCACCGGCCGCTCAAGAAGAGGCGTTGACCCTGAACACAGGATCAGAGAGAGGTTTGGGTTGGAGGGGACGTCAAAGATCACCCGGTTCCAACTCCTCTGCCGTGGGCAGGGACACCTTCCACCAGACCAGGTTGCTTAGAGGCCCATCCAGCCTGGCCATGAACACTCCAGGGATGGAGCAGCCACGGCTTCTGTGTTGGCCTCTGCTGGTTTCAGGGTCACCTCTGCTCCTTGCCCTGTTTTTTCTCCATGCAAAAAGTTTCAGGGGTACCACTCACCCTGTCTTGATCCTTCTGGTGAAACTTCCAGTGGTGGGGAATGGCGGAAAATCGTAGGTTTGTTTGGAAGTGATGGCGCAAAAAGAGGGAAATAAGTTGAGTAATTTTTAAGAAAGCAAATGACAGCGTCAGCACAGGGGTCTGAAGTCAGGGAGGGGATGGAGGCATGTAAGGGTCTTCCTCTGGTAAATTTAATTCACACTTTTTGCTAAATGTAAATGATAGTTTAGGAAAAAACTGCTTGGAATACATAGTAAATGATGTTGCCAGGATACTTCCTGATCATGTTAATTAAACTGTCCCACAGATTGGGCTTAATTACTGCATAATTTGCATTTTGGAAATGATGGTACGCATTACTAAAGAAAGCTCTTATTCTCCTAGCAGAAAGAACATTGTACATGAATTAATTTCCAGGGGAAGAAGTCGCTAGACTCAGATAATGATGTATCTTGAAAATAAAGTTAAGATTTTTGATAATGAACTCACGTATATCTCATTCCTTTTAGCAAGATTACATTTTATATTTGTTCCACTAAGTTCCTTAGAGACTTCATCCACCAGCCTTCCTCTCGTTGGCTATTTCTTAAATTACAAGAACCACTGTAGCTTTCAGGGTTGCTGGTGACGAAGCAGATATAAGTTAACATGTGTAAAAGGGGCAAAATACTTGTTCCGAAGCCCAAATTTGATACTGCATGTGCACTGCTAGTGATGCACTTCACCACCCTCCCAAGTTAAACTCACTAGTAAGCTGTCAGCTTCTCCTTGTCTTGTTTCTTGTTGTCTGTTTTGGTTTTTTTAACTTCTGATATGTCTCTGGCATCCTGCTTGTGGGGCCCTGAGGACAAACAGAAAAATGCAGAAATCTCTCTCTCTGAACTTCAGGTCTGAGTTCAGGTGTTACTGGTGGATGCTCTGCTTGGAGGCCTCAGGCAGGTCCCTGTTGGGGCAGCGGGAGTAGCTGTATGGCTTCCTAATGCAAAAAACCCAGGATTTTGCATCTGCATTTCTGCCAGGGTGGTTTTGTAGCTCCTGACCCTGCTTTGAGTTCGGTGACGTTCCTGCAGCCGTGTTTAACTGCAGGGCTGTGACGGTGCTTTGAAAAACAAGACAAAACATCAGAACTCCTGCAAGAACTAAGACAAGAAAAAAACTGTTTTGTTGTGGGGGGAAAAAAAAAACAACCTTCTGAACACAGCAATTTCCCAATTTAGCCTGCTAATTGCTTTGGACGATACCGTTGCTAGGATATGCATTTCCGATGTGACTTCTGCGTTTTAATTCTTCTTTGCTCTGTCTGTGACCAGGTGATCATAAACAGCACCATCACCCCCAACATGACCTTCACCAAAACGTCGCAGAAGTTCGGGCAGTGGGCAGACAGCAGAGCCAACACTGTGTTCGGGCTGGGCTTCCCCTCCGAGCAGCAGCTGACCAAGGTAACAGGGCTCACGGGCTTGCTGCAGAGGCTCTCTTGCTTCTCGTTAGTGCAGGCTTGCACATCTCCAGCCTGTGTGTTTCTGCAGGTCCTCTTCGGCAGGGCAAGTTGCTCGTCTCCTGGAATTGCCCACTGTCTGTGGGTGGCAGTGGGTGCTGCTGGGGGCAGGGGATGAGGAGCCAGGGAGGGCTCATGTCAGGCTTGCTGGCAAAACTGCCTCTTCATTAACACCAGACCCCTCACCATGAGCTTGGTATTAGTGAAACACTTCCCTGGACCGGGGACTGGGTATGCTAACAGGCTTGTGAAGGCTACAGCAGCCTCTTGTTCTGAATAACCAGCACCTGAAAATACTCCTCTGTCACTGGAGCAGTGGTCTTGACAAGTGCTTATCCAGCAGCTGAGATGATTGTTCATGCAGTAAAAAGCTCTACTTATCTAACACATACCTGACTCCTGAAGCATTGGCTGCTTGGCACTGGGCTTCATCAGTGACCTCAGCACAGTGTCCTTGGGCATGCCACAGCCTCTCACGTTGCTGTCCTCTCCCGTGCTTTAATAAGGAAAGGATCAGGAGAACAAGGTGTTTCTTGTGATGTCCAAAGCAGCAAAGGCAGAGTGCTGCACTAGAAGGACTTCCCTATCGAGCGAGTTGTTATGGGAATTTATTTTAGTAAGTCTGTCTTACTAGCTTTTCACAGTTTCTAGAGAATTGCATTTTTGCAAGTGTTTCTTAAAGGTGAAAGGTATTTTACTCTTCATGTATTAAATTATTTTTGGACTTGGGGTGCCCGTAAAAGTGCCATGGCATTAATCTGTTCTTCAGGGGTGATAAGAGCATGGTGTGCAAAGCTTGTTTAAAAACAAGTTGCTGGAGGTGGGTATGTTTTGTGATGCTTACTCAAGTGTACAGGACTGCTCATTCCACCTGTGCACATTCTTCACTCGTGGGGCAAAGAGGTGTTCATAGTAGCTGATAAATTGTGTGGGAATAGGAGAGGATTAAAATGGACCTGGGGGAATAACTTGTTTTGAGTAGCAGATACAACATGATACAGTGCAACCTTTGGACATTGAATGAGAGAATTTGCACCTCTGGGTAGTAATTTTTAATCCTGGAGTACTGAAGTTACACCTCTGCAACGTGACACGTGGTGCCTCAGTGCAGGCTGGGGCTGAACATGCACCGTGTGCCTCGTGGAGCGGGTGGTGCTGAGTCTGGCTCAGCAGAAGAGAGGCAAATAACATAATGAGGCACTGGGCACACTGTAGAGAGGCAGGAGGTACATTTGGGGGACCTTGCTCCCTGATCAGAGAAATTTTACCATATTCTACAAACCTGTTCAAACACATCCTGAGGAGAAATGCGTTGCTGGTATCAGGAAGCAGCTTGTCAGCGTACACGTGGCCAGACTCCAGCCAGTCTGAGTAACATCTATCTCGTGTAGGCACAGGGGCACCAGCACCAGCTGTGTTTCTTTCCAGGTCATTTTGCACATTTGTTTGCGCTGCGTGATCTGCTGAAGAGCCCACTGCCCAAAATACAACCTTCTACTTGCCTGAAAGGCTGTCCAAATCAGCAGAAAGACTTTTTCTGGTCAGAATATTGAGAGGGAGCTTAAGGGGAGCATTTCTGAAAATAGCTTGAGATGATCTTTTAAAGAAGAAAAAAAACCTCAAACTCTGACAGTTATCTGGCTGAAAAATGTAAGAAAACCTGGTTTATTACCACCCTGCAAAGCAATGGGACAAAGATACTCCTTTATTGTCTATGCTTCTCAGTTTAATTATTGAGCCATTAGTAAGAAAGATCAGAGTTGAGAGTGAGATTACAGCTATATAAGTGTATTGGGAATAGTAAAATCAAGTTTCATTTTATATTAATATCATTATACTCTTATAAAAGATATAAATTAAAGCTTGCGTATTTTACGGGAAATAATTGAAGTGCTTAGTCAGGACTTGGAAGGGCACACTAAAACTCCACTAAACCAGAGATCAATAGCCGTGGCTTAAAATAAATATAAATAAATAAAGCTGAAAAATGTATGCTGAAAACAACGGATAATAATGAGGCAGGAGAAGAGGTTAGCATGCCTAAAAATGTCTGCATTTTTAAGTATATTGCTTGGCCCAATAAAAGATATTGCCTCATTCTAATGCCTTGCTTCTCTTGAGATACTTAAAGCATTAATCCATACCTGTAGGGAAAAGCAGTTCAAATTAAACATGAGCCATTAATGAAAACTGCATTCCGTGACCCAGTAACCTAATTACCATTCACACTGATTGGGAGAATCCCGGGGCTTAAAGCCGGTGTCCTACTCAGGGTCCTTTTCCCCTTTTGCAGGACTCGCTGACCCCTCCTTGCCCACCCCGTGGCTCAGAAGGGTCTCGGGGCGTTGTTCAGGCATTGCTGCAGCCAGGCTGAGACGGGAATGGCAAGGAGCTGGCAGCGTGTGCGGGTGTGCGGAGGCAGGGCTGGTGCTGCACAGGTAGCGCTGCGTTTTGCACGCCAAGTGGTTAAGGAGGATTTCTTCTGTCCTTCAGGGTGCTTTGAGGCAGCCGCGCTGTGTGAGGAGCCCCAGGTAGTCAAGGGCACGGGGACGGAGATTTATACGGGTGAGAAACCCAGTAAAACCAGACTTTGCACATCGTAAAGCAGCTGCCTCTGGGCCCTGGGAAGCACTGGGCTTTATTTCTCTGCGCTCTTGCACGTTATGCGTGCCCTGTGTGCGCCAGTCACTGCATTGCAGGGCAGCAAGCTCGGGGCAGAGCCTGCCCCAGCACACAGCGCAGCTGGCATCAGAGCTGGACACACCCTGGCTGGGACAGAGCTAGTTACTGGCCGCTTTCCGGGGTAAATAGTCTTGTTGGGTGCCCATCTGCCCCGTGCTGAGGGCTCATCCTGGGAGAAGCACGGGAAAAGCACGTGTGTGTTGTGGGTCACGGCATATGGGTTCTCCTCCAGGGCCGTCGCATCACCCAGCCTTCTGCAAACCGAGGGGGAGATGAAATATTTATGAGCCTGCTTTGGGTGGGAGCAGCTGTTTCATCCGATACTGGCACAATTTGTCAGTAGGAGACATAAAATATAATGCCAGACCAGGCGCTTACAATTTATGCGTACAAAATCGTGCTTTTTAATGTATAAAATGCTAAGGAGGTCTATTTGAATATATATGTATATTTCTCCTGGTGACAAACTGACTGCAGATTTGAACAGCCTTTAAATAATTTGTGGAATGCACAGTAGCATCCTCGAGTCCCCATTAAATTTCACTGGCCAAGACTCCTAATCAAGCAGTGCTCATGGGCTGCAGCTGCCTGACCAAAAGGCTTCACAAGTGTTGGTAGCAGCAAATCTTCTCCGTATTGCAGCTTAGTAACACAGCTTCCTGGGGCGTGGGAAGACACATCCTATAATCCGTGATGGACTTCTGGGGTGGCATTCAGTTTGCATCTCTCCTACTCGAGTCTTTTTATTTTTTTTTTAATTTTTTTTGCTGATTTTTGGGGAACTTTGCCAGAGGGCAAGCATGGAGGTAAGGAGAAGAAACATTAGGAATTTTTTTAGTTGGTTTTGGGTGTTTAGATTTTCATTGCCCCTTGAGACCACACTCAACGAGTTTTCGTTTACTGAACAGAAGATTGTTTCGCTTTTTCATTAGGAATTTGACATTCAGGAAGCACTCCCTTTTGTTGTAATGGTTTGAGGGCTAAAAGTCAAGTTAGACCTTGGAGGTGAGGCATGGTTTTGTGGTACCCATTGTTTGTCAATTATTTGTGTTTGGAGCAGAAGCAGTTGGTTACTCGAGAGAAATCAGCTCTGATTTCTCCCAGTGCTTTGGCCCTGTGGCTGTGCCACACTCTCAGACAGCCTCGGGCTCTGGGTGGCTCCGGAACGTCCTGCTCTGCTCCTGTGCCGTGGCTGTTGCAGTGCTGCAGAGCTGGGGCTGGCACTGCCCCACTCGGAGCAGCAATCGCTGTCGAAATGCAGATGTGTTTAATAGACGTGTTGGTGAACTAGAGACAGGACTGAAATCTGTTATGCAATGAGGTCGTTATTGGGTTAGTATTGAAGATTAGCATTGCTCAATCATGTACAATTTCTTATTATGGAAATGTGGAAAAATGTCCTTTTCTTCCCAGCTCAAATAATTTTTCACAGCAGTCTTCTGTGTGCTTTAGGAAGATAGCTGCAAAATAAAATTTGATAGATCACTTCCAATTCTTTTTTGTCTGTTCATATTTCGTATCGTCCGTGAAGAACCCTCATAAATTTTTCATACATAAGATGAAGAGATTTATTGTAAAAGAGAAAGATTTATTATAAAAGACAGGCTCAAAACAGCCTTACACTCTCCGCGAGAAACACAAACGTTGAACTTACTGTTGATATAATATTTTAGAAATAATCAGGTGGTTGTAGCTGCTCTGTCGCAGCAGGAGAGATGCTTCGTGTAAAGTTAGAGTTAAATCACTAAAGGCACAAACGTAATGTGGTTGTTGTTAACGATCTGTGGAGTGCCATGGAGGTAATCAAGTCATTTGTGCGTGTAGTGACTGCAGTGCCATCAGATGGCAGCTGCTGCCATCCAAGGGCACACGCTTTGCATGTGCAATGTCAGCTGTTGTAAAGGGAGCAGCTGGATCCCAGAGCTCCAGCTTCACTCACCAGCATCGCCACAGATCGTAGGGTACACCCGGAATGTCACTCACCTTTTGGAATGTGCTCGTCCGTTGGATTCAACCATGGTGTGTGTGCGTGTTTTTGTTGGAAATTGCCATTTGTGTTATACAGAACACAGGTGCCTCCACGTGTAAATCCGGATTTCTTTTAGACCAAATGGAGAAGATTTGTTTAATTGCTCTCTACAGTCCCAGCATTTTACTGAGAGGGCGCATGCGAAATACCTGCTGTAAATCTGAAGTTAGAAGGCAAGATTACTAAATGAATAGTGATTGTTCCTATTCGTCCGCTGTAAAATTGGATGGGATTTTTCGTGCTTTCATTTACAGTTTTTTCATAAGTGTTCTGAATTATCCAAGGGTATAATGGCAATCCTTTTGTTCACAAACTGTGCAATAAATACATCTGTTTATATTTTTACTTTTAAAATGTCTTGCCTTTCTAGCATTTCAAGTTTCTCAAAACACAGGCAAGCAAGACCAAGCAGTTTTAGCTGAAAGATAAACTTACCTATTCTTATAGTGGATACACCTTAATTTAAAAAAAAAATGATGTGTTATACCTCTTTTTCCATCTTTGTAATCCTCCTTTTAAAATTTTAAACACTGTTTAAAGGATTTGAAGCCCTGCAGCCCTGACTGGCTCTGATAGTACTTGTCTGTCAAAAATGCCAGGCTGGCTTTGGAGCAGGTGTCCTACAGCAGCTCGTAGAGCTTGGGATTGTTACCTTCCATCTTTATCTTTCCTTCCCCTCACCTCCCCCAGTTTGACATAACCCTCTTACAGGGAGCATTTGAGCCTTTATCTGAAGTCTTCTACCTTTATTTTTGAAAGTAGTAAGAAAATTAGACCAGAAAAGCTATGTTTTCATATGACTCCATCATGCATTCAGATCCTCCTTCTTCTCCTTTTTCCTGTGTCTTGATAATCCCTTGCTCACCTCCTGCAGATGAACTTATTTGCATTCTTTAATTGAATTCACTTGCTCTTAGGAGTAGAAGACATTGATAATATTTTTATCCAAACGTGTGTCTTTAATACTTTTGCCTTTCATACACTGTCAACACCAAGTGAAAAAGAGAAGGGGAGGAAATAAACAGAACCAAATCAAACCAGGAGACACCAACAGTTCCTTTTCCTCCACGGGTTTTTACTGTGGTTGGCCAGAATTAATAGGGATGTCCCTCTTTTAGAAATGCTTCCATTTCTTTTGGAAGAACCATCCTGCCAAAGAATTAAAATGTTTTTTCTTGCCAAAAATTTTAAATTAAAAAAATTAGTTGTTCAGTTTTGGAGATCTAGACCATACAAAGATACCAATCTAATGGTTCAATAGATGATAAATCACATTAACAGATACTTTTCATGGCTTTTTCTAGTTTGCAGAGAAGTTCCAAGAAGTAAAAGAAGCTGCCAAACTTGCAAGAGACAGATCTCAAGAGAAAATTGAGACCTCAAGCAATCATTCACAGGTTTGTAATTTAGCTTTAATACCTGTACACATACAGGATAAATAACTTAAAGTTAAATTTTGAAATGGACTGTGCCTGCTTCTGGCAGCCAGCTTCAAGTATATAAAATGGAGAATGCTGAAGGTAATTGTCAGCTGCTGGACATTAGCATTGTCAGAGGAATATTTTTCATCCCTCCATGTGCTTTACTTCCATTTAAATCTAATTTTTTTCAGCAGTCCTTGAGCTGTTATAACTTTTTTAATAACAGGGAAAGCTGTGCATCCTTTGATTTGTACTGTTAAACGTGGTTTGAGTCACTGGGAAGTAAGTCAGTGCAGTGCTTCAGCAGACAGTAAATGAGATTCGTCAATATCCTTCTTTTTGCCACCTGGCCACCCCACTTCTGTGGGCATTTCTTTTACCAGTGGAGAGCCTGACTTTGTGTCCAGTGTTCCCTTACCGAGGGGTGACTGGTGGGAAGCTGTGGTGTGGGAACAGGGGCAGTGCTTTAGAGGGACTGGAAGAAGCTTGTGTTGTATATCTGCACAGTGCACTCTCCTAGGCAGCACACCTTGTACCACCAAGTGTCCAGGGAGACCTGGGTTTCCTACAAACTGAAGAAATTGCGTGTTGTCCCAGTCTCCCTACATGGCTGGCTGTATTTTCGTGTGCATTGCTTTAGGTAAGAGTGAACCGTGTTCAGCAGGTGTTCCCGGCCTGGGCTAATGTTTGGAGGAAAGTTAGGGAGATTTTGATCAGAGAGGAATTCAGATGAACGATCAGAAAAAGCTGCTGAATGGTTTTAGTCTTGCAACCACCCCCATTTGTGGGGCCCGAATATCGATCTGAGTGGCTGACTTTAGATACTCATTTTGTAAAGACTTTGGTCATGGTCTTTGTAGTTCACTTTGTTTGTTCCCTGTTGGTGGTCAGCAGCGAGCAGTGTGTGAGTAGTATCTCTTTGGAGGAGCAGTATTGTTTTCGTTTGTTTGTGTGTGCTGTGTATGTTGTATTGTTTCATTATCTTAAAAAAAACCAAACAACCTTTAGAAAGCACAAGCCTTATCAGGGAAAAAGCTTTTAAAAAACTTTTGAACGCTTTAAACTTCCATTTGTGTATCATTATAATTTTTTCGTTCTCTTTAAACAGACCAGCTTTGCAGCCAAGATGAAAAGGGTATGTGTGTGTTACCACTGTTCTGCCAGGAGAGCCGAGGTCTCAGCCAAGTGGTGTGGGATCAAGATTACAAAGAAATTGGTGTTGTGGTCTTGCAGGAGATGCAGGAGACACCCAGTGTTCGTTTGTGTGTTGTGCTGCAGGAGTCTGGACGTGAAACACCATCTTCCACTCGAGCTTCAAGTGTGAATGGCACAGACGACGAGAAGGCATCACATGGTGGCCCTGCTGAGGCACATCTCAAATCTGAGAATGATAAATTAAAAATTGCTCTAGCCCAAAGGTGAAGTTCCTGTAGAACCTAAATTGCATTGGAAAAGTGTGCTGTAATTATCTGATGGATAATGATATTAACAGAAATTATTCAAATCGTAATTAATTTTAAATGGTGGCAGCAGAATGGATGAATGAGCAGATTTTAGCAAGTACCTCCTGGTATCCAATTGAGAGCTATTTACCATTTCGTTTATTCCTGATGTAGTTTGTGAAGAAATAAGCTCTCTTTTATTCTGCTGATGCCAACTATTATAACTATCCTCTTCCGTGAAGTTTTAGAACTACAGAAATAACATTAAAGCCATAGGGGAGCAATTGCTGCTGATAACATGTGAAGCCAATCTTTCTTCCTCTTTGAGTTTGCTACACTTACTTTGATGAAAATAGATATGGATATTTAAAATTATGAAAGGGAATGAACTCAACCATAAAAAGTTGAAGTGAGACATATAATTTCATCAGACTGCTTGGAAGTCTTAGGGGATATTTCTAAATTGTGGACAGAGCCCCTTGAAATCACATTTTTTGCTATTTGCTTTGATAAATAATTTGAAAATGCTGAGAAGAGTAATTTGCAGCTGTAGTGAAAATACAGGCGTTGCAATATGCAAAGTTACAACATGAAAATAGATCCCATCTCTACTGGGATCTTGCCCTGTCTGCCTCTTGCATGTGAATGTGTATCTGTGAATGGAAAGAAAATCTAACAAGACCAAGCTACTCTTACAAAGGTATTTAAAAAACAAAGCATCACTGTAAGCAGCGTTATCCAGTGAGCAATTCCAAGGTTGCATAAATTATGTCTGAAGTACAACATCTCTCTTTATTGACATTTCAGTAGCTCAAGCTGTTTCACACCATGATGTTAGCTCATTCCTCTTGCTGAAGACACCTCCACGGGCAGGCAGCAAGTAGCACACAGGGAGTTTCAAAGCCTTCCTCCCATTCACCCTCTAATCTTGTGCTCTGCGCTGCAGCTCGAAGCTTTGGGGAATGAGTAGTTTAATTCTGCAGCATTATGTAACACTTCTATAGTTAAGACTCAGCATTAAAGTAAATTCAAATATAGATCATGTCAACCCCCTGAAATCTTCCGTTCGGAATTGCTGTGCCATCTGCAGATGTGCGGAGTGGCTTTGTTGCAGGGGTGCCAGGTGTCCAGCCCCAGGTGCTGCGGCCACACGGCTCGGGAGGTGACAGGGACCATGCACTGCCAGCGTGGGACCCCATGTGCAAATGGGCAGCTGGACCCTGCAGCCTGCTCCGACAGCAGGGCTTTTGTTCCAGACACAGGCCACTGCTGCTGGAGTTGGTAGATCCCTTTGTTCTGACAGAGACAGTCAAATTAAGGCTTTTGTTCTCCGTAGGCATGTAATGGCTAAAGGCAATTACACACATCTGAGCGCTCTTCGTCTTTCTGCAACAAATTATTGGTGAACACACCGCGGTGGGGGAGTTGGCAGACAGGTAAAGAACGACGACTCGCAGGAGTGCAAGGTGAAACCACCTCATGGTGTCCTGTTTTTCTCAGTTCATCCAATGTGAAGAAGTGGGAGACGGAGCTGCAGTCACTGCGGGAGAGCAACGCGCGGCTGTCCACAGCTCTGCAGGAGTCGGCGGCCAGCATCGAGCACTGGAAGAAGCAGTTCTCAGCCTGCAAGGAGGAGAACGACCAGCTGAGGGGCAAGGTAGCAGAACATACCCACAGGAGAGCCGCCCCTGCACTCAGCTGCTCCCACCATTGCTCTTCCTTTCGGATCTCTGCTCCTTTCTCGCTGTGTGTGTTAGGAGATGGGTTTGGTCTTGGAAAGGGAGGTGGACGGGGAGTTCAGGCAGCTGCTTCCCTCTGCACGCAGTGGGCGGGGAGGGATCAGAGGAGCTGCCACATCGTGCGAGGTTCCCTGCCTCGGGATTTGGGAGACTTGGTGTCAGCAGGGCTTGCTGGCTGGGGTGAGAAACCAGAAAGGTTCTAGAAGTGGGGCTACTATTGCATATCCCTTTCAAAGCGCACTTAAATACTGCCAGATACGGATGAGCAGAAGGAGTGGTCAAGGCCTGGTTACCCGCTGGAGCCCAGCCTGGGAACCACTCAGTGTTAGACGCAAATCCCAACAGCATGCAGGGGAATGAGTTATTTCCTCAGCACTGTGGGCTGTGAGCACTAACACCTGGCACATCTCATCCAGAAACCTGCCAACAGGCATTGTCAAAAGCCTTCTCCCCTTCATTACTGAGCACATTTCTCAGTTGTGTAAGATGCAGGGTTAGCTAGGGCTGCAGCAGAGACCAACTCAGAAGTTTAAATTTGTGAAGTCTCAGTTTAGAGTAGTCATTGGTACTGTGTCTCAGATAATACTGTGCTATCTGCAACAGCCCCACGTAGGGCTGACAGCAGCCTGTGGGCACGGGGGATCCTGGTTTCCGTGAGCACTGCTTTTGCAGGGGTAGTTTCACTCTATTCATCCTAAATGTTTTTGGAAAAGCTGGATTCTTTTCCTGCTTGCTTAGATGGATCACTGGGACATTTGAAGTAGAGATCAGATTGTATCAGTCTGGTGAGAATATTTTTTTGTTTAGTGTTTGCTTTTGAATAGGGAGGGAATTTCATGTCTTTTTGTGTGTCAGTAGGCTGCAAGTAGTATTTCAGTGTTGGGGGTGGTTTGGGTTGTCTGTTGGCACTGAAAATCCTTGTGGAACAACCTTTTTTCTGAGGCAGATACTGCCTGTTTGTTAACTTGTGTTTTATGGGTGCACAGTGGTAACAAGAGATCAAACCAGAGCTGTATTAACTGGTATTACATTAACAAATTAATATTAGTTGTTACATGGTTTGGGTTCCTGTATCCAGTCTCTTGTGGATAGGGGAGAAGTGAGAGACTGGAACAGTATTTTACAGGAGAATATCTTAATTTGAAGGGTAGTTATTTCCTTTTCTGTACTGTTGCAGAGAAAAGTTGTTCTCAGCGACGCATGCCACTTCCCAGTAGCTGTACTAGAGATGAAGAGATTATTAAAACACTGCCTTGTTGCAGCTTCAAAGTCACCGTGCTGGTGGCCAGCCAGACTGTGCAGCAGTGCTGTCTGTGTAATGTGCTGTGTTTCTCTGTACAGGGAGGTTTTCTAAGGTTTTCCCCAAAGTAGGTTCCTTGCTCGATGCTCGCACTGCACCACTGCAGCGCCCTGGGAAGTTCCTTCTCCTTTATTAACTGGGTCAGAATTTTTTGCATATTGCTCTACCTTCAGATGAGGGAAGTTGTAATCCCAAAGCAGCACGAAGCTGAGAATTAAAGTACATACTTTAATGAGCTGGCCCATCGGCCTGTGGGAAGTGCATCTCCTGGGAGCTGAGTCCAGAGCTGGCAGCAGGAGGTGTGGAGAGAACAAAGCAGCAGATGTTGCTCTGAACTGGTTCTCCCTCCAAAGTTTTGATGCTGTGTCCCTCACACACCAGCTAGAATAATAAGCAACCCCCGAGAGATTTCTTCTCCTTGTCGTGTTGAGAAAACCCATTCCTTGTAGTCTTGCATTGGCTTCATGGGAGTGAAGTGCAGATTTTATCCCCAGTTCCACTCATTTTGGCAGCTCAGTGTTTTGTGCATTCCTGAGTACTTGTAAGAGAGACTGTAAGAGAGAATAAACACAGACCCAGGGCTTCCTAGTGGATGTGTAAATTGGCTCTTTTGAAGGAAAGAAGCGATAATTTGGTTGCAGTGAATCAAATGCTATGATTTAGGACACAGCTCCCATGTCCATTTCATCAGCTGTGTTCTGCCCCAGGTTTTCAGAAATTTGAAAAATTTCACCTAATGTCTGACATTTCTTAAAGATTGAAGAACTAGAGGAACAGTGCAATGAAATAAATAAAGAGAAGGAAAGAAATGCACAGCTGAGTAGACGTCTCCAGGAACTGGAAACAGAACTTCAGGACAAAGAGCTGGTGAGTGCCCTGAACACGGAGATGGCATTTTCATGTTTGAGTGGGACTGTCTGCTTCTGTCTTGGGATGTAGATTTATGGAATGGCTCACCTACCAGCAGAAGCAGCCTGGGATGTTGCCTCTTTCTAGGTTTTCCATGTACAGTCCCTTGTTTAGTAGTGTTTCTCCATCCAAGTTTCATGATGTGCTGTGTGCTGTGACTGCACACTGTAATTAGGCAGGGGCTAACAAACAATGCTTTTATGTACACAACGCTTGTCCTTGTAGAAGAGCCAGAGTGGTGAAACTTGGTGCCCAATGCCAGACAGATGTGTGCTGAGAACAGATCCATTTGACACTCCCCACGCCAAAAATTCCCATAGACATCAGGACTGTCATTAAAAAGACATCATTTGCAAAATAATTTGGCATTTGTTTGTGAAACAAGTCCTGTTTCTTTTTCTGGATGGCTTATATTGAGCAGCTTTGCTGGTTTATGGTCTCCCTCTGATCTTAGGACTAATGCCAAGAGCGAGAAATTCAGATTCATCTATAATACCCCAGTTTGTAATTTTTGACATTACAGGGTGTTAATTTTTCTAAGGAGGATGATGGCTTGGAACCCCTGAACAGTGGGGAAAATAATGGGAAGCTCTTTTCTTTCCGTTGTCACAGTGACCAAATGCTCTGTGCTGGCTGAAGAGAAAAAGCAGTGCAGTAAAGTTTGCCATGTGCCATTACAGCATCTCTGCTGGTGCTCTTAAAAGCAGTGCTGTTAAGGGGTTTTATGGTGGCTCAAGGAAATAGTTTAGGGAGATGGATTTTGATGCACTGTCATAAATACAATGTTTTTCAGCCCTATATTTCAAAGGAAGATTTAATGCTGTCTTCCCAGCCTTTCTGTGGCAATAGCGTATATAACAACCCTTATTCTCTCCTAGCATTCTCCTCAGGATTCACGTTTTTGCTGTACCAAATGAACCAGAAAATTGATTGACTTGTGAATATTACATGCCCGTCTTCCATTTACACTGGAAATGCACTAACTTGTTTTAAAACTTCACGCTTACATTAGCAGGTTCTTGATTAGCTCTAAACTACCCATAAGTAATCTTTCGTGGTCCTGAATCCAAACCCACGTGAAGTCTGCTCATGGCATGGCCATGTAAGAGAAGCTGCTGATACCCTCCTCATGTGGGAGATACTTTGGATCCTCCACCAGATCTGTGTGTCTCTGATTTTGGGACCAGGATCTTGTGTGGAACAGTGTCAAACGCTTTGCACAAGGCCAGGTAGCCCGGGGATATACCCCTGCTTTCTCTGGAGCTCATCACCCACAGGGGCAGTTTCTGGAGGAGGATCTAGCACCTTTTTTTCAAGTCAAGTTGTCTTAATTTCCAGCAGAGACGTGGGTTCCTACAGCTGCTGTTTCCATTAACTCCCTTCATCAAGTCTGTTCAATTTGGGTAGTGAGGCCAGAACCGAATACAGATTTTGGGGGAGGGGGTAGGTGGTGGTTTTCAGAGCTGCAGCGTGGAGGACAGCCCGTTACACCTGTGTTCTGTAGTGATGTCTCTGTATGTGCAGCTGGTAATGCCACTGGCCTTTTTTTTTGCCATCGTACATCATTGAAATTGTCTAGTTTGCTCTTTGCTACCATCTATAAATTGCTTGTAGCATTACAGCCCTTCAGATCTCTCTGTTATTTAATAGATCTTTTGCATAGGTGTATGGTTTAGGTTAAGATTCTATTAATACAATTCATGGAATTCATGCTAGAGACTGGATTACATTGCCTGTTTTAGCAATGCAAAGTAAAAAATTTAGTGAAAAAATGTATTCTTGCAGAAAATTAGCAATTTTGGAGTGCAGGCAGGTTATTTTGATTATTTTCCATCCAAATACTGTGCAGAATACAATAAAATATGCAAAGCCATTTTATCTTTTCAGATTTTCATTATGTTTTAAATTGAAGCTTGCACTAATATATTTTCTTTTATGTTTTCAAAGGAACTGGAAGAGCTCCGAAAGCAGGGTGAAATTATACCAGAGCTAATGTCAGAGTGTGAATCTGTATCTGAACAATTACAGGTACAGTTTAGCAGTGAAATTAATTTCAAAATAGTTGGTACCTTTCCTTTTTTTTTCTCGTGGCTGTATGCGTTTCTCTGTTCAGACTTCAGTGTTTCAAGGCAAAAGAGCTCCAGTCTGTAAAAACAAAAAATGCTAAGTACATGCAAAATGCACAGTGCCATTCCCAGCACAGGAGTGATTAAATAGCTCCATTGCAGAAATTGGTTTGCCTGGAATCAGGTAGCATCCATCTCCTGCAGTTCCAGGCTGTCCTGTGTCCTGTGTTTCTGCTGCTCTGGGCTCATGGAGCTGCACCACAGCCACATGTGTCGAGCAGCTCCCCAAGACCTGGGGCCGATTGCTGCAGTGGCACCAGGACAGGCTTTTGGGAGAGGAGCAGATGAGCGTAGCCGCTCACCACCGGGGGTGAAAGTTCACCTGAGGATGTGTTCCTGTGCTGTGTCATCCCTTTCCAGCAGCACTGGGATTGCCCATGGGAGGTGCTCGGGAGCCCTGCCCCAGCCAGCAGCTGGATTTTGGGCATCGCCTCCTCGAGCCGGGTCTTGTGGAAATGCAATGAATCAATACATGAAAAGAGAACACAAATGAGCAGCCTCATCAATGAAGTAAAATCCAATCAATAAATAAGCCGTCATGCAAAGTAGAACTTAAAAAAAATACCAATAAATCCCGAAGTGCTGAATAAAGCAATTTTATTCCTCAGACAGTATTTTCTAAGTTTGTTTTTCAAGGTTAAACCACCGTAGATAATTCTGTATGTAGCTGATGGCACGGTGTCTAATTCTGCAGCTGTAGCAACGACAGAAATGTATGCACAGTGCATGATTTAAATCCAGCTGAATTTGAAGATATCAACCAAATGACAAAGTCTGATGCAAAGCATCTTTTCCAGTTAATCTGTGTCCTTTTCTGCGTGGGCTTTTAATCAGACAAGCTCATGTCAGTTGCTCTCAGAGGTGCTCGTGTTAATCAGTTTACAGAAGTTCAACCAAACTCTCACAGCCCAGCTGCCAAGTGTTGCTTTAATCTGTGAAATGCTGTTCATCCTTCTTCTCTATGATTCATCTTATTGTCTCTTTTGTCTTTAAGGCTGCTGAGAAAAAGAATAAAGATCTTGAAGAGAAAGTCAGAACGCTAAGGACAGAAGTCGAAGAGAGCAAACATAGGCAGACCAACCTTAAAACTGAATTAAAGAATTTTTTAGATGTACTAGACGGGAAGATAGATGAATTACATGATTTCCGACAAGGACTGTCTAAACTTGGGGTTGACAATTAGATGGCAATAGATCTTTTTTTGTAATCTAGGGTCTGGATGTTTGATGTTTTGTTGATCCCAAACGTGTGTTTTACAAAATATAACTAGAATGTTCCACTTGTTTGCATTGGTTTTGTACATAGAGGCTGAAAATTTGCTGTGGGGTTTTTTTTTGGTGGGTTTCTTTTTTTGTTTGTTTATTTACCAAACCAATCGTGCTGCTCACTGAATTCTGTTGAGGTTAGAAACTTTCTGTATTGCTGCTGTGGCTTTGTGGGGTTGGGAACAGGTAGAGGGTTCTGTCTCAGGAATCTGGAACTAGATCTACCTTAAAATGAATATGCAGTTAGTTGTTGCAGGGAAATTTATATCTTTCTTAAGGGCTGTTGCAACCATAGAAACAGAAAAGAAGTCTTTTTCTTGTCTGGACTATCAGCACTCTTAGCAGCATTGACTTTATTCCTTGGTGGAGCAGAGAGATTAGCTGGAGCCCCTGCAGTTTGTGAAGTGTGCCTGTGATGAGCTGCAGTCAGGAGAACCACTTCACACAGATACCAGTATCTTTAGGGACCATGTCAATCGGGCCTGATTCACCAGAAAAAAGATGCAGTGGATCTCAGATAACCTCTGATAGAGGCTGCATGCACTTGCCTGGACCCACACAGCACAAGGTCAGCAGAGCAGAAATGAGTTTCAGCTCTTGAAATCGTGTCTTACCCAGTCAGTGAGGACAGCTTCTCTTGCCTAGCAGCATCATCTCCCTCTGGCCTTCAGTTTTGAACCCGTATAGTTCCATCATTATGTGCATCTCTGAAAAATGCCCTCCTGAGGCCGGGGACTGGACATTTATTTTTAAAAGTGGTATGTTGCTGGTTTGTACAGGACTCATGCCCCTCTGCGTGCAGCTTGGTTGTTGTTGATGAACTTCTGCAGCAGTGAGGAAGGAGACATTGATCTGGAAAGCATCATAAGGTTACTGGAAGATGTTGCTCAGAAGCAGATTTCTGCCCAGGAGACTGGCAGGGCGATGACCACGTGAAATCAAAGTCCTTTCCTACGATTTCTGCATTCTCTGCCGGTAAGGTAGGAATTAGTCACCAAGTTAGATTGCACAAAAAAACCCCCTCAACCCGAGAGGCAGAAATGCTCTTTTATTCTTGAACTGATTATTCAGCAGCTCTGAGAGTGTTTTGAGAAATGCAAGGTCATACCCTGGCCTTCAGTGAGAAGGAAGTTCAGTTTGTCACAGACAGGGGTGTAAAAAGGGCCAGAGAGGAGAATCCAGCCCAAGCTTTGCTCTGTCCCCTAGGACTTCCTTCAGCTTCTTTCTCTTCTTTCTCCGTAACCTGTTTTGAGAGTGTTTATGTGGGATCTTAATTAATTCAGGAAGGTACTTTTGTGTTCGTGACACTGTTATTTGCTTGATTCAGATGGCAGCTTGGTTAAGCACCGTGTTGGTGCTTTCCAGCGGTGACTGATATAAAATGGCCATGCTTTTCTTGGAATTTCGGGGCTTTTTTCTTTTTTTGGCACATCTTGATTATTAAAGTGACCTTTAAAGGAAAGGTGGGTTGTAGATGAAACTGGCATTGAATACTTTTTTGCAGATAAATATATAATGCCATGGTGGAGATAGGATCTGTCTGCAGTTGTCCCTTGAATTTTCATTTCATCTGTTACTGTTACATTATTTCATTGCCTGTTTTTTAGAATGGATTTTGAGTAAATTTGCTTTTAGTCCTTTGAAACAATGGATGTAAAGCTAGGACCTTTCATAACCATTATGACCATTTAAGTCTCTTTTAAAAAAACGGTTGTAGGCTGTTGATATTTAAAAATAAAAATAAAAATCAGGTACATAGCATGTAGGCGTGTGAAAATTAGACTTTGCCAGCATGGAAGATTCAACAGTTGCATAATGTGGGGTTAGATCAGACTTCTCAAAATTGAAAATGACGTCAGAAACTGTGTGGTTGTGCACAAGTGGTCTCCATTTTTAGTCTTTTTATTTGATAGAAAGTCAGATATACACCATAATTTAGCAGGCAGCTCATCCTGCTTCTCCTCTCCTCCCATGCTGCTTTTTGGTCCCTGCATCAGCTGGGAACCACAGGATAACGCAATTAAGAGCTGCAAGCAGTGCTGGCAGTCAGGGCCCTACTCCTCACAGTGGTTCATTGCTTTTGCACCAAGGACCCTGCTCTATCTTCTTTCTCCTGTTGAGTAATCTTAGGGCTTCTCTCTTTGTTTTAATATAAATTATGTTCTTAACGTGGTGCTGGGTAAAAGGATGCAAAAGACTCTGTGAAAAAATTGTATTATTGGGGTTAATCCAGATCTTTGTTTTCCACATTAGTCGGGTCTAGCTCAGATCCAGTTCATTAGGAATGGATTAAGCCACTCTTAAATTGCAAGAGAAGTGTTTCCACGGGACTGCATCTATAAAACAGATGGAGTTTGATGCCGGCACATTAAGCCAGTGCATAGCAGTGACACAGGCAGTTACTTCTGGGTGCTTAGTGCCCGCCAGAGGAACAGTGGAGTGTCCTTAAAGAAATCCCTGCCCTGTCTCTTCTATCTTGCCCCAGATGTGTGTGTCACATATCTGCTATTGCTCTGATGTTGAGTTGTTAGGGATGCCTGTACACAGCTTTATGCTGTGGGAATCTCCATCCTTCAAGCATCCGAGGGCTTGTTATAATTGCCTTCTTTCTTTTTCCTTCCCAACAGCAGTAAGTTGAGAGCTTCTGTGTATAATCACCTAAACCCCCCAATGCCATCTCTTTTAAACTTTCCCTCTCTTTCGTTGGATTTTCCCTCTTCAAGAGCAAAAAGCGTGGTAAGAAGAGGCGGTTCGTGCTCTCAGGAGTGTTTGGGCATCAGCTGCAGCTGCCCTCTCTGGCCTGTCCCTGCCCCAGGACACTGAAGGTGTCACACACTGCTTATTCCTTGATGCTCTCTGGTGGCTCAGCTCTAACCTGTGTGCCGAACTGAGAGCCTCACACTGCTCCTCTGAGCACTGAAATGCCTCCTCTGTCCTGATGGGAGCACCAGAGCAGCCAGCCTTCCCCCACCAAAGTGCACACACCATGCTGTGGGTGCAATGACCCTCCTTCTGTGCGCAGTTGGAATTCCGCCTGTCCTTGTGGGCACCACGAATTCAGCTGGCAGAGGGCTGCTTAGGGATGGCCCTAAACACTGCCAGGGCCAAGAAATACTCATCCGTGTCCCAGAGAGGATCTGCAGAGTTTGGTTTTATTTGTTACAGAGTGCTGGGCAAATCCTGGTTTCCCTGTGCCGTCAGCAATGCCTTGGTCAGCGCTCCGCTTCCACCCGGCCTGAGCAGAGGTTTATAAGCTGCTGTACCTCACCCTGGGTGACCATGAGTTCCCTTTCTGGACACAGGTTTCTCCCTCTAAGTGGTTTTTATGGCAGGATCTCTCCTACCTCACTTACATGGTCTTTCCTTATCAAAGGACACGTGCTTGGCACTTCTCGTGTGGGTTTCTGCTGCACTGCCCATCCTGCCCGTCTGGCCCTCGTGGCATCAGCAGCCTGGGAGCTTTAGGGGGAAAAATCTGTGCTGGCGTCCTGTGACACCAGGGCAGAGAGTGTCTTACTGACCCCTGGGTGAGATGCTTCTTTGAGGTGATGTTAGAGCTGCTGAATAACGGTGGGGTTTGAAGGTTTTTGACAAAATGAGAAATAGACAGGTCTGCCTTGTATTACATAAAAGCAAAAGTGACATAAAAATGCATAGAATTGTTTTCAAGGGGAGAGAATGCTCCATTGGATATATTATGTCACATTTTGGAAAAATACCTTAGTCTCCTATTAGGAATAAATTATTTCAGAATAAAAAAATGGAACTTTGTTGCACACTCAGAATAAAGCAGGTTAACCTTTTTGGGTTTTTATTATTTGGCTGAATCTTTTTTTGCCAATTTTGACTCAACTTCACAAGTAGTTCTGTTTGGCCTAGAAGTGCATTTTCAGGAATGCAGTACTTTGTAGTGTTCTGTCTACACCTAATTGGTGTCTCCTTTGCTAAGTGAGCTCACTGGAAGAAAAATGTCTTTTCTTTAAGAATTTCAATGCCACCTGTCATTTTCTGTATCCGAACATTCAGAAGATGCACTTTCTAAAAACGGTTGTATGCTGGGTGCATCTGTGGCCAGGAAACAAACATTATTTAGACAATATCTTTTTTCTGGACAAACACCTGATTTGGTTTTTATGTGAGTGATTTAGGGAGAAGAATTTTTTAAAGCTGCTCTGTGAATTAAGGTGAGCAGGAAGGGTTTCTGCTGTTCTGCTGCTGTCCCTGCCACTGCCATTGTCTTACAAGGGTACCAGCCAAAGCACTTGTGGTGCTAAGGCAGGTGCTCCCCTGCCCTGTGCAGTGTTGGCTCGGTGGCTGGTTGGACACAGGAAACACATGTCCCACTGGCAGCAGGGCACAAATTGTCCATAGACTTCTGGTCTCTTCTCTATGCTGTTTCATTTTTTTCCCCAAGTGTTTCTTTTTCTTTTCCTTATTATTTTTTTGCCACCTTTGGCTGTGTCGTAAGTGGCAGAAGGAAAATTCCCTGTTACTGTCACCAGCTTGCAGTGGTGGGAGTGTCTCGGCTACAAGACCATGCTTTTCCTTAGGCTCTTCCAAAGAGTTGTCTTGGCAAAACCCTTCAAAGCATCAGTGGCTTGTAAGGAATATAGTGCTGTCTTCCTGAGCCTGTGGATTTACAAAGATAAAACCCCTGTCAGGGTGAAAAGCCTCGCTCAGCTTAGTGTGTGCCTGATGCTGCATCCGAAGGGAAGAGGTGTAAGGGGAGGCAGCAGCAGCAAATTTTTTTGACTGTTGTTTCAGCAGAGGTTTCAGTGAAAGATGTGCTCTGCCCGCAAACTGTGGATGTGCCAAGGGCCTGGACGGTCACACCGACCCACCAGCTCACCCACCTTCATCCCGGCAGTTCTGAGCTTGTCAAGCCTGTAAATATCAAGAAGCCCTCAGCATATCGCACAGCTGGTGGTGTGAGGGATGGAAGGGCAACGCCCACACACACAGAGCTGAGAGAGCATTGCAGCCACGGCTCTGGTTATGGTCAGACACTTCCAGTCAAAACCAGGAAAAGCTGTTTCTGTCGCACAGGGCCTCAGCAGTACCAGGGACCTTGCAGAAGGACAGGTCCAGCTTTCGGGAGGCTGAGGGGCAGCAAGGAGTCCCAGCTGGGCTGGCAGGGTCTGGTTGTGGGCATGATTTAGCACTGGTAAGACAGAAAGCTACCCTAAGGTAATTTTTCTTTCTGTGGATTGTGTTCAACAAGCACCTGTGTGTCAGGCAAAGCAATACACAGCCACAAGGTGAACCCAGACACACCTGCAGTCCGAGAGCCCCAGCTGGCCCGCACAGCCTGGCCAGGGATGCTGTGCCTGCAGTCCCGGGAGCTCGGCAGGGCTGTAGGCTCACCTTTGGAATGTGAACCTGACCTGAAGTTTGCACAGCTTAAATACCATTCTCTGTGGTAAATGATGAGGTACCCGAAGTGAAATAGAGTCAGGAGGGGAATGATAAATGTGATGAAAGTGCTTCCCAAAGGAGGGCTCTCCTGCAGGTTGTGGGCAGAGCTGGTCCTGGCCAGGAGGGCTTTGCTTGCATCCCTGGGGGATGTTGGATGTCCAACTTTTGATTTTCTACTGTGTTTTGTGTTAGCTCTTCTTTTTTTTTTTTTTTTTTTTCTTCTTTTTTTTTTCTTTTTTTTTAACAGGTAGCCTGAACATGCAGTCTCCAGATGAAGGTGCCTATACCTCCAGAAATTTTATATGCACATTTTAAAATTTAGTTGATTTAGTTACCACGTAAAAATGGTACGTACAAGAAAGGCACTTGAGAAAAACCTGTCTGCTCTTGTATTTTTGTTTGGGTTGGGTTTGTTTGGTTTTTTTAACACTGGTCAGCAATAATTATTTTAGCCATATACTAGCTAAAAAGACCGATATGTAAGATTTGTGAACTAAGCTTCTAAGTTTGCAGGATTTTGATTAACCTGGGTATGTGATGAGGAAGCTATGCTCAGTAAAAGAGTATTTTGCAGCATTTAGATGTTTTCATTGAATTGCCTAATAGTGGTCATGAACATAATATTCTATAAAGCTCATCATGAATGACAAACAAAGCACATCGTTTTTAACATGAATATATCCCGTGTAGTTGAAAGTTCTGAGAGTGTTCTAGTGTGGTCTGCTATACCAAAATATTTAGATTATTATGAGATTTTAGTACTAAAGGTAAACATACACCCTGTTTTTACTGTTTCAAGTAAACTTTAGTGAATGACTGACAATTTGTTGATATACAACTGTGGGAAAACACTGCAGTGCTCTAAATGTATATTTTTATTTGGGTTTATTATATTTAGTATATGTTTTAATGAAAACTGAAGTGTTTACTACAGTTGGATCATTGTAAAAACATCTCTTACCTCATCATTTTGTCTGCTGTAAAAAAGTACTATCCTCTTTTTTTTTTTCTTTTTTCGAATTGACCATAGACAGTCAACGTTAATATTTAGACTCCTAGTAGCAGTAAATGCTGGGTTTTATATCTCTAAAATGAAGACTTGATTTTTTTCTTTATGAACTTATTATATAACTTTGTGATTTTTATCTGATTTTATTGTAACATAAAGTTGTTTTATGTAAAAATATATAGTTTAAGTAAAATCTCTTGTCTCACTGTCTTCATTGACTTCAGGGAGTGAGTATCTTTGTGGCTGCAAGTCTGAACTCAGTGGAATGCCATCCTTTGATCAGAAGAATTTGATTTTGATCTATACACATGACTTGGTAATTTCAAGAACTCTTTTCAGAAGGTGGAGCTTTAAAATGTTTGTCTTGCTTCACTTTGTTCCATTAGCCCAGTCAGAGGGAGTGCAGGATTAGTGGTACTTACATGACTGGAAAAGTAGGATTTATAAATATTTGGACGTGAAATTTTGGATTTCTTGTGCGCTGAGAGAGGCCTGTTGTTTGGAAGCAGCTTTTTGTTGCCCTGCCTAGGCCATGCTCGGGACTGAAAACCCTCTTGTGATTCCTGTGACTGCTGCAGCAGCCCCCAGTGGCAGCTGAAGCTGGTATTGTCTCTGGGGAAATCACCTAGGACTCAGGATTAACCCTCTGTGTTGAAACGAGGGATGTTCTGACACCCATCTCCCGTGCAGCACAGAGCAGTTCGTGGGAGCCCTCTCAGATGGAAGTGCTCTCCAAGGGCCCCGCTGGAGCCCAGCAACACCATCCACATCCCTGGAAAGGAGTAGCACTCAAGTCCCTCTACAGACGGTACGTAATGATGCTCTCAGCGCTGTTGTATTCACCATACACAGCAGGGTTTGCTGTCTGTGCACCAGGCCGGCCTTCCCCAAAGGAAATAAGAGGATTTGAAGACTGTGGAGTGGCTGCAGCTCGTCGTGCCTTTGTTACTCTGGGCTACAAGGCTGCAAATGTCAGCTTTGGGGTGAGCAAGAAACTCATCTGCCCCTGACCTTTAGTCAGAGCTTTTCTACCAGGAGCCATCAATAGCGCTGGCAAGCAGTGCAGCAAATTCTCGCAGTCTCCGAATAACCAGGGACTACAGACCAGTAGCTGCACAGGCAGCTTACGTGCATTGCAGTAAAAGGCAGGTAACGCTCTCTCTTAGTGAAAAACCCCATTTTTCTATTTGGATTTGCATAACTATGAATGTTAGTACAAGAGAAGTACCTGTGAGTACATCCCATCACCTACAGTTACCAGAAGCAAGCCCCATTCTGTTCCTAGCAAGCTGCTGGTCCCACAGTGGGCATTCCCACTCATCCGTGCACGGGGCAGTGCCTCTGCTGGGCACGGAGGTGCCTGTTTGGTACAGCCACACCTGGCACTTCTGTAGCCTTTTTGCCTCATTAAATCCAGGGTACATTTTTAGCATCAAGAAATTCTCTGGTTTGGGTGAAAGGCTGTTCCTTGCCAGCTGTTCATAGTGCAAGTGACCAGTGGTTCCAAGAAACAGCCTGGTCTGGGAGCTGCTGTGAGTAATGCTGCCAGCAGGGATATCTGCTGCTGCCGTCTGTGATCCCTTAATTTTCATGTTTGACTGGATTCCATCAGAAAGCTCGGGACCTTCCCCAGTGGAGTGTGTCCTTCCAAAGTCACACAGTAAAAAGCGTTTTACCTGGCTGTGGGCTGCTGAGCTGTGATGTGCCACCTCGGGATGTCTGATGGAAACATGAGGTGAAATTCAAATTAAATGTTTGACTCCAGCTGGATGAAGTACCCTGTAACACCTTGAATTCCTTCAACAGCATAGGAAAAGATAGGCCATAATTTCCTTCCTTTTGGAGGAAAACCCCCAGCACGGCACCATGGGGGAGGCCTGTATACAGGTAGTACAGGGTGAGAGCCCTGAGCAGGAACAGGCTTGTTCTCTCCATGACTCCTGTAGCTGGTGACAAGGTTGAACTTATATAAAATTCAACATTATTCATCCCACACACTTTAAATTTTCCACGCTTTTCATCTAAAGGCAACAAGGGAAAAAAGGAAGATATGTTAATTATATATTATTAACGGTCTCCCCACTTCCTAGAAGACTTGAGCATTTTTTCAAATTCGCTGCATACATTTTCTTTTATTTCTTTTTTACTCCTAAAAAGTAGCCAAAATCTTGTAAAAAAATTTTCATTATTTACAACATTAAATATCCTTTACATAATCAGCATTGCCAACCAGACCAGAAGAGCAGCTTCAGTGAGACTAATACATAATGGGCTGTTCTTCTCCTGAGAACAACAGAAACATTAATGTTAGATATAAAAATGTGTCAGTAGCAGCTGAAAAAGCAAAGCCAGGTGATGAGGGGAGCTCAGCCTGACCTGCAGTGGTGGTGCAGCCATGCTTCAGCCACTGAACCCACTGGAGCAAAGTCCAACCATCCTTCAAAAATAGAAAAAAAATGCCCTGCCAGGTGCACTGCCAGGTTTGATTTCAGCGAGCAGGGCTAAAAATGGCTATCCAGGGGCTCGTGAGGCAGCTCTGCGAGGGCCGTGCCAGACCCTGCCACGCGGCTTCCCACTGTGTCATTAACAACCTCAGGGCAGCCCTGCCACGGAGCTGCTCAGGCTGCGGGGATCTGAGACCTGGTGAATTTGAAAAGCACAGCTAACCTTTGCAAGGCAAACATTCCGGTCCTATTGCAATAATCCATTGCTGGGAACCTGTAACAGAGAGATTGCTGCATGCAGCCGAGCGGTGCTTAGCTCTGACCTCTGCCTCTGAATTTTTCAAAAAGACGGATCTCTGTGCTATGAAATTCCCTTCAGGTCTCAAAACTTTTCCTGAACATTGAATACATTTCAACAACTTCAGAAATGTTAGATCTTCTCAGAAGCACTGTCGGAAACGAAATGATCTCTAGATGGAAGACTGCAATGTTGAAAATCAGAGATTTTTGTGAGCCAACATGAGGCCCAGCTTCTGGTTTTGAGGCTGTATTCCAGCTGGACAGGCACAGCAGCAAGACACGTCTTACTGCATCAGTCCTGCTCTAGCAGAGCTTTGGAGACCTACTGTTCGCCACCACAAAATGGATCTCTTCATAAATACCTACCCTCCTGTGTTTGTGTGTAGCAGTGGTTGTTCCCAGGACTCCAGAGCTAAATCCCATGCAGCTTTCCAGGACCGTGCTTCCACATCCATGGCTGGATGCTGCAGTCAGAATGAAGGCTTAAAATCCCTGAACAACATTTCTTGACAATGGTTTGGATGTAATTTATCAAGTTTATGAGCAGATACATCTATTGGCACATGAGGCACGTTGATTTGAGTATTTTTGTTTTCCTTCCATGTCCTCTCCATTCATTAGTACTGGCAGTCTATGAAAAAGAAATCTGTGGCTGCTGTAATCAAGAGGGATTGAGCTCTTGGTTTTCTCCTGACTTTTCATCATTGAATATGATTTGTTGCATATGCCCTGGCTTGTACTTAATGTATGCTGACTGTTTGGGGAATTATAAATAATAGCAGCACTGGCAACCTTTTTGCATTATCACGTCACACTGAAATGTAGCAGTTTTCAAAGCTATTTACATTTAGTCTTTCGCCATTAGCCATGGCTTTAATTTTTCTCTGGATGCAGGTTAGTACTGTTCATCAGCCTGAAAATGAATGTTGCAAAACAGGATGCTGGAGTTCCCTGAAGAACAGAGACCTTTCCAATCCTGTTCATCTATAGCAGTGTTGGGTGCATTTATAAAGATAATCCCCAGCTCTGAAAGCTGAGAAATTACAGTGATTCTCTAATCACTCCCTAATGCTCTGGAGGTCCCATGGTCACTAGCACAGTCATTTCAGTGGGTGGGGAACAGCTTTAGGACAGGGATGAGAGATACAGGAATGATGTTTAAAAACCAGAAGGGAAAGAGCAGCCCTTTTCTCCGCAGCAGGTGTTTCCTGGAGCATTCACACAGACAAAGCGCTCTTTTTGGCAGAGCAGACAGGTTGCACTGCTGGCTCCTCACCCCGTGTGCCTGCACACTCCTGCACACCTCTCAGGACTTCCATTCCAACCTAGCGGGCTCGGGAGGAGAGGATGGCACAGAGCTCTCTGTAGGCTGGGGAAGTGTAGGCGCTGGATCCTATTTCGCTGTCACCTCTGCAGCTCAGGAAGAGACTGTGGGAAGGGCAGTGACTCACTTGCTGATGAATAAGTGATTCAAGCATGTCTCCAGGAGTGGGACAGACTCATTTCCTCGCCCCCAGTGTCTGCCGTGCCCACTGCCATGGAGCCGAGACACACGGATACCACGCTGCTGGTGTCGGGGCTGGCAGCCTTTCCACTCCTTCTGGGTGAGAAGAGGATGGGAACCAGGGGTGGAGCAGAGGCTCAGAGAAGTACCTTTGCCAAGGCTCTGCAAAGACACCCGTAGGATGGTGTTTAGACTATTGCCTTGGGGTAGCAGCGAGCTGCAAACGTCTTTGTGACACTAAGAGGGATTAACTGATGCTCAAGTGGGGGGAACCGCAGTCTCCCAGGAGGACACGGGGTTTCTCTCCCAAGCTGCAGCCTGGCCAGCCTGTCCCCAGACTGCTCACCCTTTGGATGCTGCTGTGGGTCAGGGCTGCTTGTGGCCCCTTTCTGCCAGAAGGCCCTTGCTCAGGGCTGGCCCCAAGCCACAGCCACACGACCCTGATCACCTGCAGGCAGCTGCCCTGGCAGGATGCTGTTCCCCCAGCCTCAGCCCTTTAACGGGGATTTGGGGCAGGAAGGGGATCTAATGAACAAACATAGTTTTGCTAAATATGTTTTCTAAGCAGTTCACGGATCACTCTTACTGCAAGAGCAAAGGCTCGCTAAAGATGGCTTGTTTTACAAAGCATTTTCACAAGTAGCTGAGCTGTTAATGTCACTGTTACCTGAGCAGATTTAATTGTGTTGCTTCTTGCTCTCACCTTAGCATGACATGCTGAGAATGAAAATCACATACCTTTTTGCCAGGAAAAAAAGCCATGTTCTGGAGCAGTTTTGAGTGTTTCCTCCAGGGATACATTCACATATTCTTCTGAGCGGTTTTTGCTGCCAAGGTTTGCTGTGGCATTTATTAAAAAATGCTTTCAATACCACTCACCTTTTATCATCACCACGGGTTTAGTTGAAATGATGTGTCCCTCTTTCCTCCCAATATCACGTTATTACGGCGTGTAGTGCACAGATGTGCTCTCGGATGCAAACACAGGAGCTTTTGGAATTAAATCCATGCTTTTTGAGTGAGGGCATGCATAGCCTAAAGTCTCATTTTCTCCAAAGGGTGCACACTCTTATCTACCAACTGCTTCGTAGAGGAAGACTGAAAAGAGAAGCATTTCCCAGCTTTTTGTTAGTCCTAATGAATGCCTTCATACTCATCCTCTTTGTCCCTCTTTCTCCTGGTGTCCCGGCGTGCATGTGCTTCTTTTTATTTTAAGGGATAAAAGAAGGAGGTGGTTGAAGGATGGATCATGGGTGCTGCCCTGCAAACCTTCACTGCTTCAAGCCTTTGAATATTCGGGCCTATTCCACAGTCCCCACAGTCCCACAGGTGCACGATGTGAGACGTTTGCTCAAGCCCCTGTAAGTCTGGATCACTTCAAAGTGTTCACACTCAGACTTGATTTGCTTGATTCAGTGCCATTTTGCAGGGAAAAAAAAGTCAGCATTCAGCTTGTGGGCCAGCCCTGTTCACTGAACCGGGGGGTTGCCTATGGAGAAGCTTCATAAATCCCAAAAAGCAGCATGTCAACAGAAATGCTGACAAATCCAAGGCTGCACTGGCACCACCAGCTGCAGCCACGGCGCTCTGTGCCCCGGCACCGCTGCCACAACTCTTCTCTTGCTGCGATCAAAGCACTGGTGTTTCAAAGTGAAGTTCTTTTAGTCAGACCAAGTAGTCTTTGAACATATTAACTTTAAACCTCCCTAAAAATACTGGCAGCTGCTGTCTGGACCGCCCTTGTCGTAGTTGGAAAGATCACAAGCCACAGAGATACTGATTTATAGAAATTGATCTCTTTACCTCATGACCAGGATTTCCAGCAAAGCTGCGCATTATTAACTCTTTAAAGCCAGACAACTGTGGTTTTTCAAGTTTAAAAAAATCAGTTTCTGTAGATGGACAATTAGGGTAGACTATTCCCACCAAGGGATTCATTTACTAGCCCAGAGTGAGTGCTTTTGGCACTTGCAGGTGGTTTTCTTGAGTGCCCCATCAACCTGTGGCACTGGGGCTATTTCCTACCCACCCTCCCCTCCACAGCCCAGTGTGGCCATGGCCACAGAGAGACAGAAGAAAAATACGAGGGCGGCTTAGAATGGTTTTTTTGAGCGTTCCTACATGTGGGCATCTCTCAGAAAACAAGCTATGGCTTCCCCTGCAGAGCAAACTGAGCCTCAAGGCAGCAGGACACCGAGCTCAGCTGGCGCAGCTGGGCACGGGCTGCAAACCTCTCCCTGCCACAGCAGTCAGCAATACCAGCAGCGCCCCGGGGTGTTTATCTGACCTGCTTACAGAGATTTTCAGTGACAGAAAGTCCACCACCTTTCCAGGCAATCTGTCCCTGCACCTCTCTGCTCCCACTGTTTGTTAGAAAGGTTTTCCTACCATTACCCTGAATCATTTCAGCTGTAATTTAAGCCCCTTATCTCCCTGTGAACACGCAGAACAAATTACTTCCCTCCTCTTTGCAGCAGCCTCTTATGTATTTGAAAGCTGCTCTCTCACCTTCTCTTTAAGCTAATGCCAGTGCTTTTGGTGTTTACCTTGGCCATGCTTCTGACATCCAGGAGAACTGGTGATCCAGCAGCTACTCTGCTGAGTAGGATCCATTAAATTTTGGTAGTGAACCAGGCAGCAAGGATTACTTGATAGAAGTGAAATCTTCTGCACCAACCAGAAAATTGCAGCAGCACATTTTCCACAGAGCAGGCCTGTTGGCTGTCCAGCAAATGAAGTGGGCTTCAGAAAACAGGTGGGTTCAGCGGTTTCTCAGTGGGTTTTCAAGGATATTTTTCAGCCTGGGATGTAGAGCTCTGTTGGACACATGAGATCAGACCTAGATGAGCTTTAAAACGGTTACAAAAGAAATCCTTAAGCAGGAGAAATTACTGTCCAGTGGTGCTGATCCTCAGATGGCCTCTCCTGAGTGAAAGTGCTGCTGTTAAACACACAAAAGCCATAAGATTTTCTAGAGAAATTGCAACTCACTTAAATCTCTGTATAATTTATGCTGTGTTCAACTCCCTAGCACTGTAGTTAGCAACAATACAAACCAGTAAAGGGCTCTGTGCTGCCATTTGGCAGGAGGTACCAGCCAGCGGGAGGCAGCCGAGCCTCTGCAGCCTTTATTCAGCTTTAAATAACTGCACCACTAAAGGGCAGGGCCTGGGAAAGCTCTCAGCTCTCAGCTCCAGCATCTCCCCATGGGCTGAGCACCCCTTCTGCCCAGGGTATCCTTGGGGAACAAATCTTTGCTTTCACAGGACCAAGATTTTGTCTCTGGGAAGCGCTCAGTATCTGGGGTGAGCTGTGCCCTGCTCCCCGCTATGCCCAGCCCAGCTCAGGGGGCAGCTGTGGGCACACCACCATCGTGCCCAGCTCCCCTCCACGGGCATCTCCTTGGAAGAGTTGAGTAAGACCTGACCTGTGCTGATGTTCCTCTTTTGTCTCTGTTTGGTTTGATAGCAGTGGACAAAAAAAGGTTGTTTCTTCTCACATCCAAACAGCAGTAGGTGCTTGAACAGTAAAAAATGAATGCCCAGCTGCTGCTTCTGCTTCTCGCGTGAAAACTGCTGCATACATATTTACTGTGCTGATTAAACAGATCTGCTGCTCTACAGTAAAACAGGGAATTAAAGCACTGTACTTTCAATTTTGTTACCAAATTACAATTCATAAATATTTGAGAAAATAAGCGCATTTACATACACCATTAGTGAGAGCGCAGTTGCTGTATGGACACCACTTGCTATCAAAACACAGGGTACCATGGTATAAATAATGCTCAGTTCACAGCAGTATCCTAAAATGACAGCATGCTGAATCCACTTCTTCTGTCAAGATATATTTTTATTAAGGGTCAGTATAAACTTCAAAAAAATAACTTGAATCATTTTTGCCACTGTCTACCCAAAATAGCAAGAGTCTCTAAACTGAATGTAGCTGAATTTTGAAATAGTCAGCTTCCAGGCACAACATAAATACCTGCCATTTATAAGGCCATCAGATAATTTAAATTCATAAGAGTAGCTATAAACATGTACTGAAGTTCTCAGTGGAGAAATGCAGCCCTGCATTACAGGACTAAATCCTGAAAAATATTGCAGAAATATTTTGGCTCTTTCTTTCATGTCAACAGGTCCTTGCAAATGTAGACGTACGAAAAACATCTAACATCTAAAATTCTCTATACTTAATCTTTCAGCTAAAAAAGTAAACTTTTCAGTAATTACTGCAGTAGTGTTTATTTCAAACTTGAAACTGATTTTCCCAATCAGCATTATCAAGCCATCCATAAGTGCACACTTCCTAACATGATGATAATGGAGTATCCATGTAGTTATTTGAGTGAGCTGTATTAGACAAGCAAAATGTTTAAGAATTTTCTGGACAACGGAGGTAGGAGTGAAAGACTTCAGATTATGCTAAATTTTCTGGTCTGCCTCTGTCACCACAGATTTGCTTTTACCTTTATCTGACAAAAGAGATTTTCAGTTATTTTTTCACTCCTTAAACTTTGTTGTGATAGCACTACCAACTGTGTAGTAACAATCTAAATAATGTACGTTTCAATCCAGCATTTTAGCTGTCTTCAGATGTGGTGAAAACACTACACGGTCGAGCCAGAAACACCTATTAGTGCAAGCATAATTTGGAGTATGATTTCTCATGCAAAAATATGAATCTGTAGCTCCTACAGAAAATCAACAGGATGCTTTAACTTTACAAGACATTTTGGACTATGAGAACACAATCACACAATTCCTTCATTTTGAAAGGGACAATCTTCTACAATGTGCAAAATGAGGCACACACTCTGTTCCAGTCAGTAAGTCTGTTACGCTGGTTAGCTGTCCCATTCTCCATTATTCTGATCATTGTCCTCCTCTTCTTCAGAATCAGCAGACACTTTCTTAATTCTCTGCATGGCTGCCTTAATGCTTCTCTCTAGCTCATTAGGGGATCCTTTACTGACATCTCTCTCAGTATCTCGATTCACTTTCCTTAGTTTAACTCCTTGCCTTATGGCAGACAGGATGCTGTCCTTCACGGAGGCGTACGGGTTTGGCTGCTCCACTCTGCGAAGGTGAACTTCACTGCGCTTCAGAGAAGCCAAAACTTCATCCATGGAACCTGCAACAGATAAATCTACTGTTACCAGAAGAATGAATGAGACAACCACACTGGTTGTCTCATACTGAGGTATGAAGCCCTACCCCAAGTGTTCAGGGTTCCTCCTTTAGTCTTTGCTAGCGACAGGAAAAAGAATGGTCTGTTCCGGCACAGACTCTTTCAAGCTCTGCAACAGCAGGCTCTGGAACTGCTTTGAAAAAGCAGTTAAAGCTTTTATATCTTGAATTGAGAATCCAATGCCTCTTCATCATTATACAAGGTTGTGCTCTAAGGAAGAAATTATACACAAAGGACAATGCTCTTTTTCATTACAACTTTATGGGCTTTCAAAAAAAATCTCACTGAACCAAAAAAAGTCTCTTGCGTTCTGTGTCATAAACAATTCACCATCCCTCCTAGCTTGCCCAGAAGCCTGCTGAGACCATCAATTGCATTTTTGCTCAGCCAAGAGAAAAATGAAAGGATTTGAGTAGAAGGGCTTGAAAGTGCACCACTGAAGTCACTGGGAGCCAGATCAGGTCCTACGCAGGCAGCTCTTTTCTGTATGGACTTAGAAAACAATTCCTATTTTACAACATGATTTAGATCTCAGGCGTACGTTTCTGAACTTCAGACCATGAAGGACACCACACTGAGAGCTTCCACTAGTCCTCCTGATACACACTAATTTGTGTTTTACTCCTTCTGCTGGATTCTTTGCTGCTTGCTCCAGACTGTCAGACAGGGAGGCTGTTTCCCTGGACAGCAATAGGTCCAGACCATCTGTGCCTCACAGCCAGAAATATTTTTGCCATGCGCAGAGCACACAAGGTTACGTGGTTAACATCAACCACTTGAAATGTAACATTCTGCTAAATCCTGTGGTACCTTCAGAGACTAAAAAGGATCAAGCAAAGATCCACCAGACTGCCTTACAAAGCCTACAAGTAAGAGAGTCTTAAGTCTACTCATTAAGTGGGCTGCCTGGTAAAAGATTAGTCAGACAAACAAATTATAAAAGAAGCCTCTCCTGGCTTTTCACATACAAAGACATGAGTAGCCCATAACTAAAACCAACACGTTTATGAAGCTGTTTCAGTAAGTTCCTGTGGCAGTACTTTAGCAATTACTATTAGGGCTACTGACATGATGGCTTTCTTCAAGAAATAGGTGTAAACAACTAATCAGATCTCTCCAATAAACAAAAAATAACTTTTCTTATCCAAAAATAATGAAAAGACATCAATGTTAGGCTGTGAATGGCAGTAAATACTAGCTACCAGCAAGGCTGTCCCAACAGCAATCAGACTACTCTGGTGTACAACTCCTGTTGCTAATCAAGGCTTCTTAAGAGTATCTGTGGTAGAGTTATCCCACGGATATCCCACACCGACGTCTGCACTGCATGCACAGTAGTTTGCCATGGTAACTCAATTGTGTCTCAGCCCTTCAGCTGCTTGTACTTCCCCACAGCTTGGAAGAACTAAAAACGCTGAACTTCCCCTGGTATTTCTGCCTGTGGTTGGCCTCTTAACCGATAGGATACAAAGGCTGCTTGGATGTATTGTGAAGAGTTGAAAAGGAAAAGGAATGTACCACGTTTAAAGACATTCTTCATTCTAGCATAAGCTCCACTGTGAAAAAACAAGCAAAAAAATTGCTGCCTTCCAACTTAGATCAATCTCTCTGACATAGCCAAAATATCCGCTCGCCTTAGAGATAAAAATAAGCCTGTTAGCAGGATGCAACCAGTGCAGCCTTGGGAGGCTGCTGAGCTCTATTCTCATTCAAACTACTATTTCAATTGCCGAGTTCAGCCTTCAATTACACCTGCATGATATTGCTAACAAAGCAAAGGTGTAACAGAGCAGAATTTCTTCCCTAGGAATGTATGCCAAAGCTATTCACCTGCCTTTCAAATCCTGGTTGAATTCTGCATGAATTCTCTCAGGAAACCTTTATTTAGAAACCAAGCAAATTGTAAGTGGACACAGGCTGTGCACATCTTAGAAACGCAGGCAGCCCAATTGCCAGCTCTGTAGCACATGAATCATAAACACTGAAGTGTAGCCAGCTACAAATTTACCCACATTGGTCTTCCGACTGGAGCATCAGGACCCTGTGAAGTGTCTCAAACAGGACACACAAATCATTGTTACTCATTTAACATCCTGAGCTATGGTCAGTGTTATTGTACGTAGTTTCTTAGACTAAGCTTTCCAAGAGCCTCATTCTCTTGATCAAAACTACACATTATTCCTATCCAGAAGCAGAGGGAGGGAGACCACAAAAATACAGGAAATGCATTAAAGAAGCACCAGTTGATGTGAGCCTACTTACCTATGCAATTATTTATAGACCTCCTGGATGAGTCATCCTGTTTGTGCAGTGCAGGGCTTTCTGAGGGGCTATCAGAGCTGAGGGGAAGTGGTTTATNGGGGCAAAGGAGGAGGGGGTGGAGGAGGAGGTGGTGAGCATGGAGAGACCATCAATTCCTCGCCGTGCTTTTGTTCCTCTGCGTCACCATCAGTAACAAAAATCTGGACAGGGATATCTGCTGGGGTATTCTGACATAAAGCTTTTGTTTCTTTGTCTTCTACAAGCAGAATGCTCTGTGGCTGCTCGAGATCTGCCCTTGCTCTCGGCGAGGGTGCAGGGGACAGAACTGCTGGGGCTGTCCCTGTCATCGATGCAGGTGGAGGGGACAGCACCACAGCCTGCTGAGGGATGCCTCGGGGCAACTTGGGACTGGGAGGCTGGGCACAAGATGTTTTCAGAACAACATGAGCTGGACACTTCTGAAAAAGAAATCATAAGGCAGGAGGTCACATCTCCAGTGGACTGGCCAAAACATCAACCCCAAAGAGATAAAAAAGCCACAGACCACAGACCTGTCCCACTCACCCACTCAAGGAGAAAATTCAACCCTGAATAAATTTAAATGGGTAACAAAGTATTTCTTTCAAAGCCATTTCCTCACCTGCATTCTTTGCAACAGATTCCACATCTAGAAACTGTATCTTTAGAATATTTAATACTCTTGACTCATTACACATAATTCTATTTCAGGCTATCCAAATGGTTGTCTCTGATTTGGACCACACTCACATGTGAGCTATGGCTACTTTCTGACGTGTTTTGACACCATTTAGGACTCCTGTCGTTCACAGTACTTGCCTCCCTGAATGCTTTCAGCCTCTCCAGTGTTTTCTGACGTTCCTGGCTTATCCAAGCTTTTTTCTTTTTCTCCTCCTCTTTTTGTTTGTCTCTCTTCTGCATTAAAACACAAGTAGAGTGAGCCTTAGTGTGTGAAAACAAGCAGCTGCCAGATTCCCCAAGGCTGCTGTTTGGTACTCACTATCTGTATGCTGTGATGCTGCTGGAAGCGTTTTCTGCTTTCTTCTGCCTGTTGCAGTCTCTGCCGATGGCTCGCTTCACACTGATCCTGGGAGAAGAGCAGAATTCATGCAACTCTCAGTCAGTTCACGTTTCCTGTGCACCAGCTGTGCCATTAGCTCCTGTGCACAGGCCACTAAATAGCAACCACGACTGAGTGCTTGGCAGCGACAAGAAAGATGGCTAAGCTCAGCTAGTGTCAGATGTGAGACCCTGATGGTGAGGTCTGTGGGACTCCTTCATGGCTAAAGCCAATGTTCTCCTCATCAGCCATATTTTTATTCATGCTGCAGCAAAAATGTATCCAGACATGACCCAATCCCTCTGCCTTACGCAGTTTGGTTAAAAAAAAAGAAACAAAAAAAGAGAAGAAAGGGAGACGAATAGAAAAGAAGAAACAAGCTCATGCAAAGACACAAGGTAGGCAAGAAGTAAGCCAGCAGGGCACTACAAAAAGACAAAGCTACTTTTCCCCCAGTCCCTTATTTGCCACAGCTCCCAAGTACAAAAGCCAGGGAAGCAAAGGAATGGGAAGCACAATGAATGCCTAGCAAGGGTACCTTCTGTTAGCAACAAGTGCCACAGAGAAGCTGCAGGCTTCACTATTTTCTCTGGGAATCGCTTTTTGTCTGTGTACAGAGGAGGATTATCCACATGGCTGGACAGGCATTTGCAAACCATGTGGCATTTGGCTTCAGCGTCATACAACCAATAGACAGCAATTAAGTAAATGAAAACAGAAGCAAAAGAAGTGTCTGCCAAGGAAGTAGTTGCAAGCGAGAGACAATGATGGCTCACAAAACATTTCCAATGTAACTCCCAGTTTGTCCAGAGGGATAAAAGGTCAGACAGACTGGAACCTAAACTCTGCTCTCTACCCCAGCAGAACTGCAGGTGTAAGGTAAACTCATCTCACTGAGAAGGTTCATGAGTCAACTTGTGTCTTCCTAGTGTTCTGCTCTGAAGGGGAAACAAAAGAAAAACTGCCCTTTGCACAGAACTGAGAGGCTGGAGAGAGAACTGCAGCTGTTAAAGTTCCCCCTTCCTCCTGTTCAAGGATAAAGTATCAGTGTGTGGGTTGTCCTATCACTGCAGCTTCCTCAATAGAAGGCCAGTTTCCTCCTGTACTGCAGCTGCTTTGGAAAAGGCAGCTAGGGCAAAGCTCTAGCTGGCCCCACGGGGCTCTGCTAAGCTCTAGCTGATGGGAGAACACCTGGGTCACCCAGGTAAGTTTGTGGTCTCTGAGACAAACTCGCACCGCACCACGGAGTGTAAAACTGGCTTAAAATCACACTGCCCCTCTTTCTGCTTGCAGGCCTTGGCACTGACTCATGAATCATCTTGTATGCTCCACCCAAACTTCCCTAATCGTTTCCTGTCCATCCCTCGTGAGTCAAGACATCAGCTGAAGAAAATGCACATCTCCAGGACTGCATTTACTTTTTTGTTCCTGAGGTAGGCTCTCCTCGCACAGACAGTCCCACGCTTTGTCTCCAACTGCTTAGTCTTCTGCCTCAGCACCGTCATTGCTGACAAGTTAGCGTAATGTTGTCCCATGGTCTGTTCAACGACCTTGAGCTCCTCAGGATTTTCACATGTATCATAGTAAACAACTTCATCCTGTTTCTCTAAAAAGGCATTTGGCATTTTTTAAGAAACCAAAAATTGCCACAGTTTTTTAAACATTTAAAGAGCTAATGACATTTTAAAAGCTGTTCAAGGCAGTGAGTTAGTTATGAGTAAGTGTAATGCTCCAGAGCCGAGCTGGGTCCTTCACAGTCTCATGCAAACATGTCACCTTCCTCACAGGGGTGGTTTGCAGGATCAAATTTATGCTGTTAGCATTTGTTATTTAGCTTCCTCTTTCAAATGTCTCCCTGTGTTTTAACTCCTACCTTCACCAACTGGAGTTTTCCTGGAAAACAGAAGACTGTTCCGATCAACACTGGGTGTCTTATTTTACTATTTAGCACGCTTCAGTTATGTAACAAGCGGCAGCAATGTTTACTTCACAGCGTACATGGTAACAGAATTCACAAGTAAGAACAAGGCTGGTGCCGAATTTGGTATAAATACGTCACAAACAGATACCCAAACTGGAATACAGTAGTATTCAGGTACCACTCTGGCTATAACCACCTCTTTTTGTCATTATAGGATGTATTTTGTAATTTCTACATGTCAGATTAGAACAGATTATGATGAATTACGGGACCTATTTCAGCAGGTTCACGATATCCACAGTTTCTGTGCATAGCTATTAGAGCAGTTAAGCACTGTCAATATAAATTATTCCATGCTAAACCAGGGCATGCACATATCAGAGCTGCTGGCAAGATGAGCAACCAGTGTGGCTTTTTTTTCAAAACTTGTGTTATCAAATTAGTGTCTAATTAATCAAAAGACAAAATATCAGATGGTGCCACAGCATTAATGTTTTCGAGCAGTGCTTTCTACCAGCAAGACCCCAGAAGTGATATTCTTATATCCTTTTTTTTTAAATTGAAAACAGAGCAGGCTATGTCAATCCTGTGTTCTAAATACGTGCTTAAATAATATTTTACTCTCACCTTTAATCTGTCTCTTTATAGTGTCCAACTGTACAATAAGCAGCATCTCTTCATGTTTCAATACTTCAAGCTGTACATTATATAATTCTAGCTGTGTTTCATAATACTGTATTTCCAGCTCCTCCACCACACTCAAGTTCTCTTCTTGTTCACCAAGATTCTCCATCTGTAACAGAAAATAAAAAGCATTATAAACAAAATATGCACAAATGAAACATGTCTGGATGCACAAACGCCTGTAAGGAGTCTCGTCTAACTGGCAGCTGCTTTGGTATGGAAACAACAGAGCATTAGAAATGGCTTGGAGCAGAAACTCAGAGGAGCAGAGGGCCTTATTAACCTAAATAAAAGTTTACCTTAATTTACCTAAATTTACCTTAAGTTTACCTGGAGAGACTTCATTATAATCTGCACAAATGATACTGCTCCTGAAAACAATTACATATGGTACAGTACACTACTCTTGGAAAATAAGTATCAGGTACTCCTAGCAGCAGTTAGATGGCATCAAAGATTAATATTAAATAAGTATCTTTATTTTTCAGTGTCCTCTGAAAATAATATCTGGTTTTTATCTCCCTAAAATGAACAGTTTCAAAGGTTAATATCACAAATGCTCAAATGATACTTGAACTGTACAAGCATGTATCTTAAGCTTTGCTAAGTGTCCTCAAACATGCAGGAGCAATTAAAAAACTGCAGACATGCATTTTCCACACTTAAAACCATGCTGAAAAACCTAAATTGTTTCATAGACAAAGACTTCAAAAGCCTACTCCCATGACCATTTTGGTAGGTTTTGATCAGCCCTTCAAAGAACAGTGACAGAAAAGGAGGCTTTGTAAGGTCTTACGAGTTTCTGAATGCCAGTTCTCTTCTGTTTCAGGCACAACTCTCTTGCTCTCAGATGCTGAAGGGTTTCTTTTGCTAACATGTATTTCAGGTTTTCTAGTCGCGGCAAAGCTGATGCCCAGGTGGTTTTACCAAATCTCTCCTCATCTTGTTCCATCTGTTTGTGCATTGCTGTAGATTACAACATTGCAGTAAAACATGAGAAATGCAGTGTACTAATAGCCCTTGTGTGTTTCTGAAGTATTAAAACTGCTAATCTTATTAAACGATTTCAGAAGCTTTAGAAATTACGAGATTACAAGGTTGAATTTGTGATCTTACACATGTAAGTAAAATACTTCACTGTACCATGGAAACATGCCCTAACAGCTGCACAGCAATATACTCTGTTCACACGCTGAAATCCTTAAGGCTTGCACATCAGGCATTAAAAGCACCCATGGATTTTGTGCAGAGGTTTGCACCCATAGGGCTCAGGCAAGCCAAATCCAAGTTGTAAACCAAACTGGTTAAAAGATATAAATCTTAAGTGAATGAAGTACTTCTTTCTTTAAGCTGGACACACATCCAAACTTCAGGTTCTGCACAGGCATAAGAAGAGCTCTCAGTCACCTAAGTTTAGTATTTACACAACCTTTTGTGTAAATCATTCTGATTACCTGCCAGAGCCTTTACAGTTTCCTTGAAGTAGTTCACAGTGATATCCTGAATGGAGCACACAGCACTCTCGGCTCGCTTAGTCCATTCTTCAGCATCCTTCTGCAAAGCTGCTACTCTCCTAGGCCCCAAATTATCATACTGCAAAGATTTCTGCAAGGACACAAAATTCTCAGTTACTGCCTGGTTTCCACAGAGGTGCAGCCACACTGTGCTACACTTGGAGACATTTCAAGCATGGTGGCAAACATGACCTTCCCCTCACCTGTCACGAAGTGAATCACTGCTCATGCCTATTTCTCATTTTCTAGGCTAATTCAGAACCTTTGTTTCCCAATCCTGACCTCACATTTGGATTAATTTACTTCTTAAAATATTTAAGCTACCATCTCTAAAATCACATCCAACACAAGTGTTTTTAGTTGTTACTAAAAGTAACTCAAACCCACTCTTCTATGTGCAATGTTCTCTTCTATTTTTCCCCACGTGTTGACAGCGCATTGCACCAGCAGGTTCTCCAGTTTGGCAGTTCTTTCACACAGGAACAGGGATACAGAAAAGAAACATAAGAGAATGTTTTCAAGTCCACAAAGGAGACATGGGTACAAGCCTAGTATTCAAACGTATTTTTAAAAGAATTATATTTCAAATGAGTGTAAATATCTCTTAGAGGGTTTTTTTAAAATACAAACTTTGTTTCATTCTTTTCAATTTCCACTTTAACTTTCAGAACAGTACACTGAGCATTTTATTGTCACAGGTTTAGACCTTCAGTATCCAAGCACCTTAATCTAAACTTAAAACTGTTCTGCTCTTTTTGAGAACATTAACATCTCACTTTAACACACTATTTAAGGAAAATCAAAATAGTAAATGGCTGTCATTTCCAGAGGCATAATAACTTTCGGAATGTGCTTCCAGTTTAAGATGCACGTAAAAGAAAGTTAAAGCAGTGACAACTGATACGTTTTAATCTGCAGTTCTAGTAGGTTGTAGCAGTAATAGAAAACTCCTTTGAGTGGGAAGGTCTCCTCTGTCTTCTGTTTTACCACAACTGAGTTTAATCTGGTGCATTCCTGGGGGATGGCATTCTCAATGTCACAAACTAACCCCATAGAAGGTGGCACAACAAAGGCTACTTAGATCACTCTAAATTCAGCCTCCCAGAGAGTAAACCCCAGGGAGGTAGAGCCTGGGGATATTCTCCTTTTAAGTGGAACACTGGTGGGAAGACAGCTGCAGTTCTAATCAAGACATTATCATGGACTCCAAGATCCTGAGTGGCTCTGCCCTAACTCTGAATTTGTCAGTCACGTTTTGGTGACTGACCCATCTGGCAGAGGAAAAAAAAGCAGGCACAGACAGAAGTAGGGAATGTTACATGATTTGAGCCTAAACTGCTCCAAGAGCAGCTGAAGCCCTACTATGTAGCTTGGCCTTTCACTTTGTAAAGGCAGACTTACCAGGATTTCCAGTTTGTACAGTGTCGCCAGCTCTCGCATATCTCTGAAAGGCTGCAGTAAATACTGGTAGAATTGTGTTGCCATGGTGACCAAATCCTGATAAGCTTCATCTTCTTCTTCATAAACCTTCATCAAAGCCACCATTGTGTCAGCACTTTTATGCTGCTGCAGAACCTAGTGGGATAAAAGGTAAATCAGACACGGCTGCTTTGCACTCGTGTGTGCTGGATGCTGCCAGGTTCCAGTGGGAAGGACCTGTCCTTCCACAGCCAAGACTTCCCACTGCACAGGAGGCCTGTGCCAGGCACTCTGCAGCCTCCCCAGATGAAAACACCTCCAACGCCACACTGTTAAAGGCACTAACTGCTGCACATTCCATCAGGAGCCTGCAAGGAGCATCCTGCCTAGGGCATCCACCAGAAACATTCTAGTAACTGTGTGCAGATGACTTGGTTGCTGCTTTTTATACACATAAATGGGAATCTTGGGAAGTCTGTGTACTGGAAGGACAAGCAAGGTATTCTTAAACTAGCTGCTGCATTGCTTCCACAATTACTAAATGCCTGCTAATGAGTTTCTGGATCCAGAATTCCTGACTTCAGGCACAGAAAAAAATAGATTGGCATTTACTTCTGATACACCCTGCAGTTAAATTCCTTTAACATTCGTATAATTTATAATCACTTATTCTAACCTCAGTTCTAGCAGTATTACACTTTGTAAGTCATAATTCTTCCATGGAATTACTGCCTTTCTGATACACTAGGCCCTATTTATTTCCTTCTATGACAAAATAAAAAGTTGGGGATTTCCTCTCAATTGCATTTGTTTACTGGCACCAATCAAAGCTTCAAAGATTTTTCTTTGACACCAGCTGGCAGAGACCATGGCATGCTCTACATGCCAGGATAGAGTGAGCTGGCTGAGAGAACACAGCTAAGTTCCACTGAGAAACAGACCTTCCTGGAAGGACAGTGTGTGCTCTGCAGCTCCGTAAAGAGGGAAGGGGATGGGAGGGGGGTGTGTGCTGCCAGCAGTGAGAAAAAGCATTAAAAGAATAGGCTTGGTTGTGTTGCAACTGGAAAGCACTGAAATTAAACCATCACCTTTGCTCTTGCCACCTGAGTCTGGGTAAGACAGCAGAGTTCCCATGTACGGAGGAACTTCCCCAGAAAAAAATCTGTGGAAGTCAGCCCAAGGGCATTTCCCACCCACCCTTCTGCAGGCCTGGCACAGGCAAGACAGGGGAACAAGAGAATCTGAACTGCAACGTTTCTGATAATCCCATAAGTGTGGCAGCCTCTTAGGCCTCCCCAGGAGCTTGTGGTAGCTCAGACATAGTCCTAGGGCTCACCTGCAGCAATTTCACAGTCTGCTTTTTGCCCCACCGTTGAAGCCAAATACAAATGACACAGCTGACTTTCTGACTCCTATTCTAAAAGCAAGTACTGAGGGTCATGCTGCTCCTGCAGAATGCTTAGAGTGAGTAGAGAGGAAGTATTAGTGAAGGCCATGAATGTAAAAAGAAAAAAAGGATGCTCTGGTAGTTCAGGTTGGTTTAACATCTATTTCTTGAATCTCCCATAACTTGGTCTAGACTGCAATATAACGAATTTATGTCCCTGTTAGTCCTGCAAGTACAACACCACTAGACAGCATGTTTAGCCATATCTAAAATACAGCTGGAAACTGCAGAGTAACTACCAGAGGCACCAAGTTGTACTTCACCACCAAGCCCCAGCTGCCACACAGCTTGTGCTGCTTCCAAAAGAACTTGGTGGCTATAACGTGTTTCTAACTGGGTTGTGAACTGTTACAGTCAGTGACAGACACTGACTTTTGTATACAACAAGGTACATGTTCATGTAAACTAAAAGTTGTGTTTTTAAATACACTGTCTTCCTGAAAAATTAGTGTTCTTACGGCTGTTAAATACTGCAACAGGAAATGGAAGGCTGAAGTCAACTGTCGTAACTTTCCTCCAAGGCATGATCACTTTCATAAAATACCTTTCAGCTTTGCCAGAAAAAAAGACTGTAAACAGGTGCTGCAAGAAACGGCAGCAAGGCACTGCCGAGCCTGAAGTATCTGTAACTCGTCAACATTCCCATGTCCTAACTGCAACTCTGTTCCTACATACCACCCTTTGAATTCATGCTTACAAGAAGGGGGGAAAATCCAGGAACACACCTACAGCAAGAAGAAAGTTAAGGTACCAAAGGAAGAAAGTGCTAACATCGTCATTGCTTCACACAATCATTAGGGCTGAATTTGATACTTAAAAAAACCCAAAAACAACAACAAACCCACAAACAATTTCTTTGAATATAAACCACTTACTTGGCATAGGATCAGGGCTACATTTGGTCTTAATAAAAGACTGAGAAGCCCTCAGCTGCAAGCATTACTGCAAACATGTAGTGTGAGACCTTCACAGGGAGGTTAGAAAATTATCACAGGATTGTACTCTGCTCTTCGGTTACTGTTCCACCCATTGCCCAACACTGCTGGATGTTTTCAGCAACATGTTTTTCTAGGAGTGCCTGCAGCTTAAGTAAGAGCCTCAATGCCTTACAGTGACTGCCCACCTGGAGGTGGCTTATTCTCCACTTAATAAAGGCGCGCTTACAAGACCGATGACATTTAGCACTCCAGAAAGTTGACTTGGTGGCTTCCAGACAATAAAAAAAGTGTTTGTGTAAGCACAAATCTGGACACTGGACAAAACCACGAGCAAGCTGTTATCAGTGACCTGGTCACCCTTGCTCACATGAGTCTAGCGAGTCTGCCTCGACCGATGAAGGTCCCGCAGCCGCAGCGGCTGCCAGGCTTATCATGCAACACCCAGGTGAGCAAGGGGTGCCAAGCTGAGGCTCAGACAGGTGCACCCGTGAGCTGAGCTGCAGCACCGAACACTGAACATGGTCCTACACCGA
>VZTD01002215.1:371864-393478 GCA_013397725.1 Rhagologus leucostigma | reverse complement strand
CGTGGAGAATAAACAGTGCAACAGTAAAAGCAGCGAGAGGGGCGGCCCCGGGAAGGGCCGTTTTTCACAGGATCATGGAAGGGTTGGGTTGGGAGCGGACCCCGAAGAGCATCGAGTTCCAGCCCTTCTGTCCTGGGTACGGACACTTTCCACCAGGCCAGGTTGCTCAGAGTTCCATCCAGCCTGGCCTTGAGAACCTTCAAGGATGGAGCAACCTGTGCCAGGACCTCACCACCCTCACCGCCCATTAAAGAATTTCTTCCCAGTGTGTAATCTAAAACTATTCTCAATTTGATCCCATTCCCCCTTGTCCTGTCAGTACATGCTTTTGCAAATAGTCTTGCCCCATCTTTCCTGTGTGTTTCCTTCAGGTACTGGAAGGGGAAAGCTTTGTGAAGTAAGCCGCTGTTTAGGTGAGGAGCGGTGGGCAAGGAGCGCAGGACACAGCCCTGCGTTTGTGCCGCTGCCTGAGGGGCAGTTTTCCTCCCAGCCATCATTCCTGTGGTCCTCGCAAAAGTCCGCGAGTTGTTGCTTTCTCCAAAGCCAGGCAAACCCCCAAACTCCTTCCTCATGCTGCCTTGAGCTGGCGCCCGAGCCCTGGGGCCCTGCACCCACAAACAGCCGGAGTTCACGTCCTGACACCCTCAGCTCAGCCCCGAGGTCACCGTGCTTTGTATAAATGCCACCCTAACGCTGCCTCACGGGCACCGAGGGGAGCAAAGAGCAGCGGCGTGAATGAATAAGAGCAGTGTCACTGCTCTCTTATTCAGGCCCTGTGTCCAAGGCAGAATGTAATTCACTATCCACCGAGTGTTATACTCCAGTCTTTGGCAGCAAAGCTGATGCTGCATATTCTTTGAGAAATTAAGGCCTACAAGACAGCGTAACTTAACACAAAGCAAAAATAAGCTCTCATTTGAAAAATTAATCAAATCTGTTAGACAGCATAAATGTTAACGTTTCAGCAAGGGCTGCATCACTTTTGCAAAAACACTTCTACCCTAATCTCACAGATGATAGAAGCACTGTTAGCGGTAATGAGATCGTGCCTACATGGGCAATTAACTTGTGATTCCTCACCGAACAGCAAACAATTGCAGAGCTAGAAAAGTGAGGAAATGACACCAAGATAATTGGAAGAGGAGGAAAAAGCAGAGCTGTGTCAAGATCTAATAGACATTGTCCCTTGTGGTGTCCCCTGAGCTCAAGCCACATATAATACAACATTCTCAAACGTGCTTAAAAATCTACTGCCAGCAAGGCTGGCTCAGTAGCGTGTTCACAAGCAGCAGCCTTTGTGTGTGCTGGCCAGCTGTGGGTTTGAGCAGGTACACAAAACTCGAGTGCTACAGCAGTCACAATAATCAGTGGTAATACACAGCCTGATTTTTATCAGTTGTACCCCCACTGAGCACAGACTGAAGGGATAAGTTCCTATGAAAACCTCCCTAGCGGGGCCATCGGCCACTTTCTTCACTATAATTAGCTTTCCAGACGTCTGGCATACACACCCAGGGTGAGGATGTGTGCATATGTGTAGTAAGGGTATGTATATGTATAACAAGCATATACAATAGTAGGATTTTTTTTTCCTAAATTCTAAATTTTAGGGTTTTTTTCTAATATATGATCATGTTTCCAAGTCAGCCCCGTAGGAAAGCTCCTGCTAATTTGAGAGAGAGGACTTTACCAGTAAGTGCTTGCAAAGAACAGAACAGATACTTCTATTAAGTTGTGCAATTCTGTAAGCACATGTCCAGCCATGTGAGTTGTTTGCAAGTTTTGTGTATCCCACACTCAATACTCTCCGTAACACGCCAACCTTGGAAATCACACCCAGAGGCAATGACTGAACTCTGCAGGGTCTATTAATACCACCTCCAAAAGCGAGAGGGTACTCCGGCTTTAGTGAGGGCTCTCTGTAACTGTTCTAAGTACTTCAGATCCAGGAATCAACCTTCAGAGCCTTTTCTCAGAGTATGACATTCATCCTGGTGACACTCAAGTAGCACGCTGCTGAAGGACAGCCGGGACACATCTATATTTGTGCCATTGCTCATTGCTGGCATGTCCCTATCTGAGCAAAGAGGCAGGGTAGGGTTACCGCAATAAGTCTTCCAACTGCAGTCATAGGAAAGTGGAAAGGAATTGCTTTCGTGTGAATTAATTTTTACTAGGGGGAATAGAAGTTTACTTTGATGCCATCTGAGCTATCAGAAGAATTTATGACGTCTTAAGATAGAAGGCAAGTTTTTAGGTAGTAACATTCTTTGTTATTTATTTACAATAATTGGCGGTCACGGACTTAAACGTGCTTCATGTAATTTTATCTGTGCCTGCAAAGCAAGCAAACACTGAGCAATCATCTGAAAATCTTATTTAGGCAGCAGGATTGCAGACAAGCTTAATTATGCTTATTTTAATTTATTTTATTTCATTTTGGTAGGAAAACTACATGTTAATTCACTTTTCTAATTAGTAGTAGCTTCTAAAGCAAGCCTTATTGTTATAATTATGGGGAAAAAAGTCTTTGCAGGAGCCAGACAACATTTTCTGGTATGTGTCAAGACCTCTTCTCTGTTTAAAATGTTAGAATTTGCATGATTTATTTTATTGCCTTTAGCGTAAATAGTATTTCTGCCTAACTTCAGTGTTTTTGTCTATAGTAGGATATTGCTAGCTGTAGAATCCACACCCATGTCTGCAATGCCAGAAGACAAATGATGAACTTCTGTGTGGGTTTTCTTACAGATCTGTAAGGCTGGACTCAGCCAGGGATATAAAACCAGAGAGCGCAAAATGTCTCAGTGGTTTTTACTGGTTTGGGAAGCTGCTTTCTAGTAAATCACTGATTGTGTTGATTCTGTTAGCTAAGCAATTCTCAGGAAAATTAGTAAAATATTGATGAAATAACTTTGAGGTAATAGCAACTACTCAAAACCAAAAAGACCATAGAAAGTAGTTTGAAAGCAAACTTACCTGAAAGCTTATCCAGAAGGTCTGATAACGCTGATGTCTGACCGATCTTTTGGCTTTTTTTTTCTGAAAGAAAGTGATTTTAAAGCTTTCATATGCTTCCCTTAGCTAGGACTGGATGTAACTACAGGTTAATTGATATTCAGCTGAAATCTTTCCATGAACTGTTTTGCTTGTGGTCATAAACTGCTGATAAAATTGATCTGAGTACTTTTGTAGCCATGATTCCATTCATGCTGGTGAGCAGTGGAGGGCTGGGGGGAGGTAGCTCAGACAGCTCTCTGACTCTGTACTAGCATTATTTCACTGCTGTTAATACAGGCTGGTTGGAAAGAGTGGGCTTGGGGAATCAGCATTAAAATTGCCTTTGCAGTTTTGATGTTGTCCCACGTGCATCTGCTTTATCATACGGCTTTGCATGTCACCTGCACATGCTCTTTTCACGCCTCCCTCCTTGCACAGAACGGACCAAATGTGCAAAGCTGGGGTCAGAGCGGGCATCTCTCAGTGCAGAGGTCAATGCCCTGCCTTGCTCCCTAGTTACTGTATGCTTTATATGTTAAAATATATGTTTTTCACAGCACATGAGAAGGCCCAAAGGGCAGTATGTTTTCTCTGCAATATTTTTTAGAAAGGACCCAAGACCTGGACTCAGATTTCAGTATTCAGAACAGCAACTTGAAAAATCCAGAACAGGACTTTTCAGGGCATTTACTAGTGTGTTCTGTGGCATCAGTGATCATAACAGAGGACATTCTACATTATGCCTGACTGACAGTTCAGAAAACATGCTTGACAGCAGCTCAAGGGTAAGCAGACTTCAAACCAGGCCATTTCCACTTGCACAGAACAGCACTAACTGTGCCTGAAGCACAGTTGCAGTGTTGAGCTGAGGACAGGACTACTCCACAGTTTGGAAATCAGGCATCAGGGTCACAGATGAGCCACTCAGAAAAGAGGATGCACACCAGAGACAGCTCTCTGTTGTGCTTTGCACTGAGGTGAGAAGAAAACAAGCTTTCTGTGGCTTCCCTTCAGAAGCTTCACTTACAAAGTGAAGCTACTGACTTTGGTCTTTCCCACGCCTACCTCCAGGACCTGAGCAGTCCTCAGCCAAATCTATTCCATCTATATACTTTTAAGCAAGAAAAACTCATGCTTGATATCTAAGTATGTAGCTAAAGGTCTTTCTTATCTTTTACAAGCTTGAGACTCACCATCTCAAAAGCCTCGCTGAGGACACCAATGTCATCCAGATCTGGCAGCACGAGAGACCATGAGACTAGCGGCCAGTCGCGTGATCATTCAGCTTCCCCACCAGTCCCAGAGTCTAGTGACACTGAGACTGAAGGTTTGATATTTTATCACATGGATCTTTATGGATCAAAGGAGAGGTTTGATATCTTTCCTGAAGAGCTCTCTGGTCGAGGAGACAGATCTCTGGGGGATACGAGAAGGGAATCTGCATTGAGTAGTGAAAAAGTTCAGCGCCCACAAGAAGTTGGCTATGACTTGGAAAAGGAGGTTGCAGAGTTGGCTAAGATGTATGGACTTGATGAGGACAGAGAAAAAGAGCTTGAGCTTCTTCAAGGACATCTGGAGAAGGTGGAGAGCAGATGGCCACCTGCTCGCACAGAAAAAGCAGGATCACAAGGCTCTGTATGTAACTCATCAAAAAGCAGCTCTTCAGTGAAAGATCCAAGTCAAAGCACAAAGCAACAAAGACTTCCTGACGAGGCTTCTCAAGGTGAAAATCAGAGCAAAGCCAGAGCAGATGATGAGGCTGAGAGCAACATATGGTCCAGAGGGGGGCTAAGCAGCGGCGGCATGTCAGATGAGTGGAACAGTCAGGCTGTCAGTGAGGAGGAGGAGGAAGAGGAAGAAGCAGCAGATATTTTTTGTTCTACCTGCAAGATACCAATCCGAGCTTTTGATAAACTATTTGGCGAGCACAAGGATCATGAGGTTGCTCAACTCCCCAGTGCTGTGGAAAGTGAAAAGGTGAGAGTAACACAGGTGTACTGTGGTGCCTCTAAAACAGTTTTCAGGCATAGTAAGAATCACACTGGGTGTTTTGTAGGAGGAGATCCATAAAAACATGTGCAAGTTGGAAGAACAGATTGCTCAGATGGAAAATGTTGCCAGCCATTTGGAGGAAATCTTCATCACTGTAGAGGTAAGGCATTTTTTCTGGGGCTAACTTTATGGTAGTGGGGTTAAACAGTTTTGACAGTCATACTGACATTCATAGTGTTCAGTTGTTAATGAGGTGAGTACTTACAGTAACAGTGCACAGAGTTATCTTGGGTTTGTCTAGACTGAAGTACTCAGGAAATCTCATCCTAAAGACTTTTTCAAGTGGGCTAGTAAAACCACATTTATAATTTGCACAGGAATTTGCATTCAGAAATAAAGTGACCACCACTCATGACATCTTAGTTTTAAATGGCCAAAGAGCTGCGATCTAACTATCCATCCAGAGTGCAGCCCTTGTGTTCCCTCGGCTCCATTCACGGAAGTGTCAGACCCAGGCAAATCCTTGGACCAGCTGCTTCAAGATGATGACTTCAAGAATTGTGCTCCCGCTCTGCTGCTCAACTTGGCCCCAGGGGAAGGAGGTCAGCTGGCAGCAAGTTCAAACTGAAGCAATAACTCAAGGCACTATGGTCTTTTCTCTGCTGCATGTGGCACAGGAGGACATCAGTGCCTGAGCAGTGGCAGTAAAGCTTTGCCTGCTCCTTAAATCTTCCTTCCTAATGCTTTTTCCAGCTGTGAGTGAGGATACCAGCTGCTCAGCTCCCTCAGCACAAATCCATGGACCCCACTGAGTTGCCATGGTTTCTTTCATGGAAGGATGTGCTTGACTGTTGGTGGGAACACTTGTGAGATTATGGCTAGGATATATTCTAGCTGTGCTCCCTAGGTTTAGGTTGCCTTACATCATTGTTCATGTTGTAATTTCTGTTGCTCTTATGCCTGGAACAAAATCCAACAATTTTGTGCTTCGGTGGGGGTGATTGATCAGAGTAAACCCCTAAAAATGCACATTAGTCAAATTACAGCTCCTGTGTACTGGTACTGTGTCCTAGTTTTGTGAATTAAACCACGACACATCACCTCTCTGGTAAGGAGAAGTTCAGGCAGACCAGAGTAAGATTTTCCTCTGGATGACCTATGGATCAGGCTTGATTCCAAGCTACAAACCCTCAAATCCCTTGCAGGAAAATTTTGGGAGGCAGGAGCAGAACTTTGAGGTGCATTACAACGATGCAGTGCAAGTGCTTGCTCAGAAGTATGAAGAACAGCTGGAAGCACTGGGAGAAGAGAAGAGGCAGAAGCTGGAAGCTCTGTATGAGCAGCTGGTCAACTGTGGGAAACATCTTGACACCTGCAAGGAGCTGACAGATGAAACCCAGGAGCTTTTCCTGGAAAATGACAAAGCTGAATTTATGAAGGTAAAGAGCTTTAACTGTCAAAGCCCCTTCTAAGTGCTTTTTGCTGCTTGCAAATAGTCCCCATCTCAGAAGTCCCATGCAGCTTCTTTGCTAGGGAGAATTTGGGATGCTTGGTCCATAGTGCTGTCACTGCTCCAGGTGCTTGGCATGGTGGCATTGACTTAGTAGGGGAACACAATAGGGGCAAAATGCAGAAGCAGAAGTTTGTAATTTGGATGCTCATTGATTTGTGAGTCACACTGGGGTTCAGAGAGAAGATATCTTGCTGAAATGCTTATCTGGGGAAACTCTGGAAGCACTTAGTGTTCCTTGCCTTGTGCAGGCTCAGCTCTCTTGCTCTATTCTGGGCTCACAGCAGGCAGGCTGATGCAATCACTTAGGAAAATGTTTCCTTTTCTTGCTCATTTTGGGGGAAAGTTCAGCTGAAAAGGAGGCTCCAAACTAAATACATCAAGAGCTCCTGCAAAGTGATGGATGAAATCCCACTCTTGAGGTGGTGTCAAGAAGGTATTTTTCTTTGGCAGGTAGAAAAATAATTGGAAAAAAATGAGAATTTTCACTGATGATGAGTGATTGCTCTAACCTGAGCTGTCCTGTGACTCAGGTGGGTGGGAGCATTTCTGTAGCACAGTGACAGTAACTTCTGAACTGGACAACAAACAAATCTCCTAACACCTCCAGTCTACTCCAGTGGGTCAGTTTGCTGTGTGACTCCAACCCGCTGAGTTCTTCACATGAGCTGACTTTTCCCATTCCTCTGAATCTCTGAAATGCAGAGATTTTCTGCATTACTTTCTCCTTAGCTTATAAACAGTTTTACATCCCCCCTGAGAACCATCATTCATCAAGAAGTGAATACCTGTCGGTCATGAGCTCTCAGCTGCTTAGATTTCTCCAGGGACTGTACATCTGTCTTCCAGTTACAGGCACTGCTCAGACTCCCTCCAGTGCAGACCATTTCACCGAGTTCTTTTGCCCAGCTGATTTTGGTTTTTGTTTGTGAGGGATCTGTTGGCACTTCGGACAACCAAGGGAGGAATCGGTCTAAAGTCTAGATGCGCAGACACTGATGGCTACCTGATATTGCTCATTATCTTACTGTAAATTCAGCCAAGATCTGTCCATTTGAATAGACAGGGCTGGCTTTGTTCTCAGAGCTGGGTGAGAGCCAATTACTTCACTCCAAGGGCTGCAGTTGGGGCAATATATCTAAGACAGGTCAACAGCATGATGTAGTCTGACTCTGGACTTTTCTATCTTTAACACTTTCTCTTTTTTTTTCCAACAGGCAGCAGTAACCATGGTTGACAGGTAGTATCACAGTCTGGGATTTTGTGTCACATTTCTTCCTGCTAATTGGATGGGTTACTGGAGATGCTTGCATGTTCTGGACTTTGTTCAGGCACATAAATGTTGTCTAAGCCACTAGAGCTACTGAAATATTTAGTATTTTTGTTTTAAAGTGCACCAGAAAAAGTTGCTCTAAGAAACTTAACACTCAATATTTGTTTGAATCCAGTTTCAAGAAATCCGAAAGGAGAGTTAGAGTCTGAATAAATCAGTGTTTTCAGCTTAGTAATAAGGAACTAATTTCACTGAGAAACAGGATTGTGAGAGCTCTTGAAAGAAATGCTCTGGATACAAATGAGACTAAAACTGATCTCCCTAAATATACCGTAGCAGGCTTATGTATGCATTAATATAGTGGGGTGGAAAGTCAAGCTGTGGGAGCTCAAAACAGATACGGAAAAATCTTGGAGCAACTGGAAGAAGTTTTAGGGCACACTAAATCATATGGAAGAATCACCCTCTTAATTGACTGTTACTGTTCATGAAAACACAGAGAAAAGATACCCCTTTTTTTCAAATTTACAACACCTAGAGCCACGAGGTCCTGAATTAGGAATAGTGTAAATTCAAAACAATGACAGTTATGGAGCTAAGAGGGTGCTTCCCACGGCGAGCTGCTGGGTACACCTCACTCCCCTGCTCGGTGGGAGCACGGTGCGTGCGGCCAGCTCGCTGCAGGAGCGGGGCACACGAGGGTGGCCCTCAGTCCCGGCAGCAGCCAGCTCTCTTTGGCATCTTGGAGCACTGATGGCCACATATCTCCAAGCTATAGGCACGGGGAGGCTGAGCTTGTACAGCTATGAAAATGGTGTTTTAAGGAAATAGATGTTAATTTGAAGTCTGCCGTTCTTTTTCTCCTACAAAGAGGTATCATAGACAGATATTTCCAACACTGTGGTACTTCCAATTAGACATTATTTTTTTTTCCCTACAATTACAGGCTGGAAGAATTCTTAAAGAAAGAAGTGGATTTAGAGCTTTCAACGCTGGCAGACTTTGAAGAGCGGGTCATAGATGTCTCTGAAGTTGAAAAACTAATGAACTCCATTAATGCTATTCCAGGTACTCTTCCTAACTGATCATTATTTCAGACCTATTTACATTTAAGTAAGGCTATGTATTAAACATTACTTCTTTTAAAGGAGATCTGCAAAGGCAGAATTAACTTCTCCCTAGTTTTCTTTCTAGTTTGTTTTTTTTTTTTTGCCTATATATACAGAGACACTGGAAGATATTTTTTGATATTTTTTCCATTTGTTTTCAAGATGAAATTACCAGAATTACTGCTAAATTGGGACTTCCTGCTCTTGCTGCATGATTTCCTAGAAGACTCATGAAGATTACCCCCTTCTGTTGATGGGTCAGGCATGCTTAGTTGGTGATAACTTGTCTTACCTTGTAGTTGCTTGAACAAAATAGAGAGGAACCCCAGACTGCTTTAAATAACTTACACACCTTCTCTTGATAAACAGATTTCAGTGACTTATTCCTCTGCTATTTAGCAAGCATTTTATTCCCCATAATCCACAGGAAACAGCACAACATAAACAAATTTTGAATAACTAAAAAAAACACTAAAATTTAAAATCTTTTCTGGTGCTTCACAAATTGTCAGAAAGAACAATATTCTTTTTTTTTACACCCAATGCTGTGTTTTCTTAACATAAATCAGCATTTGGTACTTGTTTGCTTGTGCTGCTGACCCCCTGTTGTTGAGCTTTTCCCTGATCCCCAGGGTGGTTGGCAGCAGTGGCAGATGTTGGGCTCACTGGAACAGCCCTCAGAGCAGGGGAGGCCGAGTTTACAGAGAAGGGGTAGATAGAGAGAAGGTATTTATTTTGTTGTTTTGACTTTGATTTGAAGCAAGACTAGTTCTCACACACCAGTGACCCAATTATTATCTGCAACTGTTTACAGAGTCAGCTCCTGACTTTTCTTCCTGTGGGAGGAATATGACCCTGTTCAGTGCCAAGGCTTTGTGCAAACACCTTTGTGAGAGGAGAGGTACAACACACCATGATTATACATTCAGAAACTGACCTGTTTTCCTCTCTGCAGCTCCCTGTGCCCCTGTGATCAATCCTCAGGCTCCCAATGCAGCAACTGGCACCTCACTGAGAGTTTGCTGGAGTCTCTTCTCAGATGACACTGTGGAGTGCTACCAGCTGTGCTACAAACCAGTGAGCAACGAGAGGCACAGTGATGAGCAAGCAGGTAAGGAGGCCTGGGCCGAGGGGAAACCTCAGCCCTCCACTGGACCCATCACAGGAGCAAAGACAGGACATGGCAGCAGCAGAGACAGCAGGAATGGGAAGGGGACAGTGGATGGAGTCAGGAGGATTTCTGGAGGGTGGGCACTGCATTAGACACTCATGTGCTGCATCCACTGCAAATTTTTTAAGAGCAAATCATCATATCACCAGCACACCCACTGAAACCCCCAAACGATTTTACAGCTTATCATAGTGCTAATAGTTGGCTGTAACTCCCTAAGATGCACAGGCACACAAAGAACCACAGAACCATGGTAAAATGTCCCAGCCTTGTGACAAAACTGCCTTTGCTAATACTGTTCCTGCAGAACCTACACAAGTGGAAGCCAGTAGAGTGCCAATGGCCAGTTGAGAAAGAAAAGCAGAAGCTATCAAAATTTTATAAGATGAAGAATGAGAAATGAGTAGTAAAATAGTTTCAGCTCTTGTCCCACCTGATTTACGGTGCTTTAGAGGAAGGCAGCATGAAACTGCCTGACAGCTGATCAAAGGGGGTGGAGCACGAGGAGCTCTCTCGGACTCAGCACACAAAGCAATGCACCCCATCTCCACTATGTGATGCAGCTTTGGGGAAGAGTGGGCAGCTGTGTAAAGGCACTGTAAATGCTTTGTTGTTGTCTTTCAGAGCACACACTAAAAGTCAAAGAAACATACTGCACCATTTCTGATCTGGTGCCAAACACACAGTATGAATTTTGGGTCAGTGCTTTAAATGCCTCCGGTATCAGTCCACCAAGTGAAAGAGCAGTTCATGTAACAGGTAAAAATATTTTATTCATATAACTTTGTGACGTTCACAGTGAAATTCAAAATCATCTCTGAATTTTATGCCAGTAATGCTTTCTGGGCACTTTCTTTCTTCTGATGTAAGCCTACTGACTGCATGGGAATTCCCTACTTCTATTTGGAGAGCCTGTCATGCCAACTGTCCCTGTTTTAGAGTGGAAGAAACAGAAGCAGAGAGACAAAATAACTTATTTAAATGCAAGCATGTAGACCAGCTGTGAATAAGGTTCAAGTTTCCTGGTTCTGCCAGATGAATGCCAGCTCTTCTTTTATTGGCCTATAGGTATTTTGTGGATTCACCTGTTATGCTGTTCTTTTTAACTGCAGTTCAGTCAAGGACATTGAGTGAAATCCTGCCATCAGATTGAGCAAGTCAGTGTGAGACCTTCAAGTACTTGTTCCAGATGTCTTTGACATCTCAGAGCAGAGAAGAGATGCTCCTTTATGACAAAGATAAAACTAATGGTAGAAAACAACTGTGTAATCAGTTTTTATGTTACTTCTCTGTTTAATTCTCTTGGGACCTTTATAGTCCAAATTAAGTCTTTAACTACTACTGTTAATCACTCTACCTACTGTTTATTGTCCATTGAGGGGGCAGGTTTCTTTAACTATATAGTATAAGTAAACAACTTGTCTATTTTTTTAAGTCTTCAAAGAGTGTTGGTTGCAAACATCTTCAAGCAACAGCTTAGAATTGTTCTTTTGCCTACTTTTTAGCTCCTTCACCACCTACCATAAAGAGTAGAAAGATCCGAAGCTGTGAAAATGCAGCACTGGTGTGCTGGGAATCCAGAGACATTAACCCTGTTGATTCCTACACGGTTGAATTGTCCAAGCTGACAGATGAAGAAAATGATGATGTTATTACTGAGTGAGTTACTCTTCTATTGAGCCCATGACCTCTTAGAGATAAAACCATTTCAATCATGTGGCATCAAATAAGACTAAGAAAGGACCCATGACCTTCTGGTGAATTGACATTTATAAATAATCCTCTTAGTAAAATTAGTTATATAAATGTTAATCAAAAATTACTATATGAGAACTATGGGTATGGGAAAAGGGCAGAAGCAAATGTAACATGTAAAAATCTGCAGTCTGTCACAGACTCTCTCTCGCCCTGCTACTGACAACTGTACAAGGTAAAATGTTGTTGATGGGTTACGAGAGAAGTGTAATTTCTTTGTTGCTCAGAAAAATAATCTCAAAGGTCTATCTTTGTTCTCTACCCTACCATTTTCCGTGGATTTATTTGCTGTAGATCCATTGTTGGGATCCCTAACTGTGAAGTCCTAATTCACCTCCAGCCAACTCAAAAGTATCGCGTCTGTGTCCGAGCCCAAAACCTGGGTGGCTCCAGTGAAAGAAGTGAACCTGTCCTGATCCACACCACAGGTACTGTACAGCTTGGAACAACTCCAGCAGCCTACTGCAGCATCTATTACCTTAACAGAAAGATTCCTGCTGGTTTCAATGGCCTCTGGATCAGGTCCTAATCTCTTTCATCTAATTACACACCTGGTAACATTTTAGGAATGGAAAAACCACCTCTTGTAGCAATAAGTGCATTGCTTTAGCTCTGTAATTTATAATATTGCTGTCTGGTTTGATACTTGAAATTTACTAGTTTCTAAACATTTTATAGACAGTATCAAACCCAACGCCCACATATTGCCAGCCTGCAAAGGACTGACACACCAGTGAGGGAAGTTGTAGTGTGATTTTACTTCAGAGATCACCATGTAATGAAGCTGCTGCTGGAAAGTATGGCTGAGACAGCACTTTCTAGAGCCATTTAGCAGACACCAGTGCTCACCTTCATCACCGCTGCAATGACACTGCAACTTCACTGGCTTGTCTCGAATCTCCCGCATCACTCACAGATAACGTTCACACCTTACCTGTGTCTCTTCTGCCCTTACCCTCTGTGAGAGATTTGCAAATTGTATTTCTTCAGCAAGATGACCACACAAGGTTATGTTTCAGGAAAACTGTCTGCCAGTCACAGCACTGACACCACAGAAAAGAAATGCTCATCCTTAAATCCCTGGAGAGGAAGACTGTCATTGTGTTACCACCCTTTGTGTGTATTCCAACTGCTTAAATCAAACTCAATATTTGAAATTGCCCATTCTGTTTGCACAGCATGTGTTTGTTTGCAGCAGCACATGCCTGTAATTGCCCTGTCATTGTTTGTATTGTATTTGCAATGAAGTAACTTGCAGTTTGATTATAATGATTTCATTTGGGATTACCATGGGGAGATTTATCTTCTCGGAGTCTACATTATGCAAACAGCTGATGCAAATTGATCTGTCGGCTGCAAGAACCCACCTCCAACACCGGGAATGGCCTTTGATCCTTTCTGGGGTGGGTAAACAAGCACCAACTACACACAGCAGCCGTGCCACTCGTGGCTGCTCCTCAGGACCCAGTGCATCAGACCTGCTCTGTGAAGCCTCTTCAGGGAGAAAGGCAGAAGCACTTTTATCCTGGGCTGGACTTACCTCTCTGAGGGCTGATCTGACAAGGGAGGTGCTGAAGCATGAGGGATCCTTTCTCTTCAAACTGTGCCCAGCATTTATGTGGATGAGTGAGGCCATGGAGAGTCCTTAAAGCCCCCTTTCTCATTTCAGTGATTATAAATAGATTACTTGAAACCAGACAGTCCATTTCAGTGATGACCTCTCATCTCTGAATGCTACTTCCTGCACAATGCCTGCAGCTTTGAGCCCTGGTGGGGTTCAAAACCAGGCTAAGTCCCCTGCTTTTCACAAGGCTCAAACTAAACAGTGTTAAGCTGTAAAACACCCATTTATTAGAAAAACTTAAAAAAGATGATCTTGTCCTCTCAGTGTCAGCCACAGATTCTTTCTAGAGCATTGGTGAATCTTTTTGTGGATCCAAACATTTTACCATACCCTTTGCTGCAAACCCTAATGCTGTAAGGAATTACTGGAGTTATCCTCAGGCATTTTCTCTTGCAGGCACCTGCTTCTACCTTAATGAGGACACAGCCCATCCTTTACTGGCAATTCTAGATGATGGATTTACCATTTCATGTGATGAACTGGAAAACCCAGAGTGTGATCTGCCTGTCTATGATAACAGCTTTACAAGGTATACAGAAGCATTTAAGTTTCTTTGGTTTTTTTAACAGATGCCAGGAAATGTCTAATGGGGCTTTCAGCAGCTCTGATTAATTTTTTGAGTTGAAATCTCTCTCTCCAGCTGCTCTTTGGAACTTGGAAGTTAATGCAAGTTCTTAAAGAGGATTACAGATGCAGCAATTAGGTACAAGCCTACTTACTTGTCTGGAACACTGAGCTAAATTTGAACAAGTATTTAGGTGCCAAAACAAATGCTAAGGAAAGGATAGGGATCTGAAAACTTACTTCTTGCTGAAAGATATAACTGATACTATTTGGACCAACAGGTATTACTTTCAAAAAAGAATTAAGCCCTTTGCCATTGAAATGAGACACTAAGGTTGCCAAAATGCGTATTTCCAGTCAAAACCACAGAAACACCGTATAACCAGGACAGGCACCTGCAGACCCAGGATAATAAAAGTCTACAACTTAGTCCCTCCATGGAAATGCAGTGCTACTAGAGGGCTAGGTAGAAAAGAGTTGGGAGACTGGTGATCTTTTTCATTAAAGCCATCATGGTAATCTTAAATGGGATTTCATCCCACTTCTACAGGATTCCTTTATGTCTCACATCAACAGCCAGAACTGGGTCTCATCTCATTCAAAGGCTGAGGTTTTGGTACCACTATGAACTTTTCACAAATCTCTTTCAAGCCAAGATACTGAAAAAAGAAGAAAAAAAAAGAAAGCTCCCAAGCTGAAATGCCTAACATTCATACTGCAAGGAAATTACATGGCAAACTCTTCTTTCTGAAGGTTGTGTGGTCTCCTAAAGGCTGATGTATTTCCTAACCACAGCAGCTTCTGCAGCGTGGCTCAGGTTTGCCTTGGTGGCTTTGCAGCTCTTATCAGGTCATGTTTTGTTCAGAGATGTTTACCCATCCATTTTGCATCATTCCTTTTCCTTCCCAGGCTGTAGCAACACAGCCCCTCTGAGTCCTGATTCCAGCAGCCTTTAAGCTGTTCCCAAGACATTTACAAGTACTTGCAATGAACTGTACACTGGCTCTAAGCAAGTGCAGCTGCAGGGTACAGCTATTGTGCTGTGCATGCCCATCCTCACACACCGGGCTCTCCAAATGCTGAGTGCAGCTCTCTCTCAGCATTGCCTAGAAGAGCTCAGTGTCTGCCAGCAACATCCTTTTCCTTTGTAACTTACAACTTTAGACACTACCATAGAAACAAAAGTTGTGCCTGTTTGAAACATGCTGTCCCCCTTGGCAATGACAGCTTATACACCATGTACTTTTCCTGAGAAAAAGCTGAGGTGTAATCTTACAGGAGTCATGTTGCCCTCTTAGAGTGTTTCAGAAGCATTTGGAATGGGTTGTTTTGCCCAATTTTCTTGCTTCAGAACCTGTGTTTTTGCAGACTTGCATCTTCAAAGCACCCAGTTCCTTTGACTCCCAAGACTGTGCCAGTAAACCAAGGTGAAGGGTCTCTCTGTAGTGCATTGTCTTTGTCGGTCTCTATTACACAACTTTCAAAGGAGTTATTTTCTGCATGGTTCCTATCATACATTTCACGGCCCAGGTACCCAGCATATTACAAGTTCTCCTACCACGTTCAATTCTTCCTAATCTCTCCAAACACAGCGTAGACAGGTTCCCTCCTCCCCAGCTGCCCCAGGAACTTCATGCTGTTACAGTGCTCAGTTCCTAATGGTGAGTAACATTCAAAACCCTGGGCTGTTTGGAAAGAAAATGCAAAATCTGTAGACTTTTTCCCCCTGCTTTGCTGGGGTTCACCAGAGCACTCTCTTTTCTAACAAGTAATAACTTTCCTAGAAAACCCAGGCAGTATATGATGCTGTTCTCCCTCTTCCTGGAAGTGCCCAGGACACTCATTTATACAAAGCTACCCACAAGTGAAAACAGGGCAGGTGTCACAAAGAAACCTGCAGGCTGGGTGTCAGCTCCTCAGCATGAGGAATTCACTGGAGTCAAAAATCCACACTGCACTGCTAAGGAGATGGCAAAAGCAGCTTTTGTTTATTGCTATGTAATGTCCAGGTATATACATACCTGAACATATCTAAACACTGTAAAGAGCATTATAGAGAGGCCCTGCCAAAACACATATTCCTGTCTCCCACAGATGCATTGCGATCCTGGGCAGTCTGATCCCATTTCCAGGGAAGCATTACTGGGAGGTGGAAGTTGAGGAAGATACAGAGTACAGAACTGGTGTGGCTTTTGAGAACACTCCGAGACATGGTCACCTGGGGGCAAACAACTCATCCTGGTGCATGAGGCACATCATCACACCCTCAAGGTAAGGGCTGTGGAGGCTGCAGGTCTCTGACAGGAACAACTCTTACACCTGCAGGCGGGGAAGCAGAGAAGCCAGAGATTTTGTATCAGCTCAGATCAGGCACCAGGGGCCTCTGATATTCCACCCTTGTCACTGTCAACTGGTGTTGGAAGGATACTGGAACTTGTAAGCAAATCCTCCTGCTTTTTTAGGGTGTTTCAGAAGCATTTGGCATGGGTTATTTTGCCCAACTTCCTTGCTTCAGATCTTGTGTTTTCGCAGATTTGCATCTTTGAAGCGCCCAGTTGCGTTGACTCTGAGACAGTGCTAGTGAATCAAGCTGAAGGGTCTCTCTGTGGTACATTGTGTCATTGAAATGAGAGGTTGTCACACTGAAACAGGCAGTTCCAGGAACAACTCAGAATAAAATCTGAGATGCAGAATTTAACTGTAAATGTTACCAAAACCTCAGTGGGAAGACAGAGGGTAAAAGATCCACATAACCCAGAAACTACGTATCTGGCTGAAGCCAGCTAAACCCAGCTACACCCAACTGCTTTTCATTTCTGTTCTACCTATGGCAGTATGTCATACCTGCCTGCAGAAATGCCAGCTCTCCTCGTGCCTCAGCTGCACTGCTGGCTCTCCTCTGGACACTGGTACATTGACATCACTGCCTTTGACTCTTGTGAGCGACCTGGGCACCTGTGTGCACCAAGTGCTTCCCTCTGAGAGCAGCCAGGATGCCTTCAGCTTTTTTGTGTTTCTTGCCTACAGGCACAAGTATGAATTCCTGCACAGCGGGATGACACCTGACATCAGAATTACTATTCCCCCCAGAAGGATTGGCATCCTGCTGGACTACGAGAACTGCAGATTGTCATTTTTCAACGCAGATATTGCCCAGCACCTTCACACATTCAACTCACACTTCCAGCATTATGTACACCCGTGCTTTGCACTGGAAACACCTGGTATCTTAAGGATACATACTGGAATTGCAACACCCCCATGGACTGCCCTCCCATAACCTGTGTTCTGTGGCTACCACGCCTACGTGGAACCTGCACTGAGCAATGCTCTTTCAGCATTAACTGCTCCATCATACTCCGTGTAAACCAGCTGTTTCCCAATAGCAAGAGCAAAGCAACCCTGACCCAAACCAGCTGCCAGGCCTGAGCCCTTGGGAGTTTACATCGTCTTGGGAAGGATCTTACCTAAAAGCCACTGTGGTCACAAGCTCCATCAGCATCCCAGAATTCTCGTTAGAAATGGATACCATCCTTCTCAGAGGTGACAGTGTCACCATGCAGCAGTGGCAGCTGGATCACAGTTCCCCCAACACCCACCTGAAGCCTCGGAACTCCCCAGTTCCAAAGCAATCCTTAATTCTACTCCCGAGTCTACTCAAGAGCTAAAAACTTGAAGAAAAACAAAAATAGCAAAAGGCATAATCACTGCACAGCTGCTGGAGCTGAAAACACTCCAGCCATGAAGCTGATCTCCCAATCGAGTGTTCTTGTTGCTACATAAAGCGCGTAAGAGAAGGTAATCAAACACACCTCCCCCGTGTGTGAACTGTTAGTGCCTACACACCCAGTGAGGCCTTCTGGAATACCCAAGCCTGCACTAGTCTCAAGTATAAGCCATTTTTACAGAATGCCCATGCTTCTCATTCATTCATCCAGGAAAAAAAAGGTAAGACAGGCTTTTTGCAGTGCTTGATTGCCCTTACAGAGCAACCTAAAGCAATATTTTTAGCTGCTTCTTTTTAGCTATGCTCACCTCCACTTGGGTGTATGCTCCCTCCATGCTCGCAGATCTGTTCTCCCCCTCAGCACTGAAGAATTCCAATGCCGTGCCCTTGAAGCTCTGGGTGTCCAGTGGGGCTGGAAGGACTCTGGCCCAGCACGCAGTTGAGACATCCTTGTTTGGGTTTCATTCCCAGAACCAATTAAGACAGTCTGTCAAGCAGGCTTGGCCAGCTCTAAACAGCCTCATCTGTGTATGTCAAAACTACCTGAACTCAATCAAGAGTCATTAACAAAGAAGCTTTACCACAGATTTATTGCACATTCATTACAAAAATCATTGGTTCAAGTTTCCATTCTAGGGAATAGCCAGGAACAGGCAGTGGCCTCTACAATATGCAGGGTCTCTACAAATAAACGCCGTTGGCAAAACTGAAGAAATTTTACATACAACTGTGTGTCAAACGCTTGTCTGTTCTTCCTCAAATAGCTTTAAAAAAGTCTTGCCAAAACGGGCCTTTGGAAACCACAAAAACAGGAGCTGAATATGTCACTACAGCAGTGTTTAGTACCATCTGCTCTTGGATATCTGTTTCACGAGCCTCAAAAGAAGATGGGTTTAGCAACACTGAGCTATAGCAGCACAGGGTCATTTCTTAACCCATCAGGAATTAGGGTATTTTTAGGGCAGAAAAGGTTGTTATGGTCACTTTGCCAGACCTCTTGTAAGCAGGCCACAGACTTTCAGCTGCTTTGTCTGCCAGTGGGCAGAGCAGCTTGTGTCCACCAGGAACAGGTGACTCAGCCAGCAACCACTGCCAGTGCAGAGGGCAGGAGGTGGCCACGTGTGCCCTGCTGATGCTGGCACGGCCATCCCAGAGAACAGCACCTCCAGGGTACAGCTCCTGTGCAGAGCACTGAAGTGGTGAGAAAGCACCATGCTTTGCTTAAAAATGTACTCCTAGACTCTGGGTCCAATTTCTACCCAGTGGTATGTGTTTTACCCCTATCAGCCGAAAACTGAGAGCCCCACTCTTATTTTCAAGTAGATACCTGAAAGAGTGTAACACACAGGTATCAGAGCACAAGTATGAGGACGTCTGAACCTCCAAACAGAGCCTTTAATGCAGAAAGGCTGCTGGTGAACCCACGATTCCACTCCCCAGCACCAGCTTTCACCTGAAGTGTTTAAACCATAGCTGTAACCTGGCAGAATACTTTCCAAGTAGTGAACTGAACTGGCAGTCCCCAGGACTTCACAACCCTCTCGCTGGACTGTGCGAGGGCAGATTTCCTGAGCCAAATGCAAGGTGCTCAGACACCCTTGCAGTGGGACTCCAAGGTACCAAACAGCTCTGTTGTTACGTTGCCAGCTTGGTGAATCTACTGGAGAATGCAGGCCAGGTGGCTGAGAGCAGAGCAGTCTGCTCAGGACAATGACCCCATGGCCATCACCGGGCACGGTACAGGACAGCTAAGGCAGCGACAGGACTATCTGAAAAAAAGAACAAATAAGCAATAATTGGCCTCTAGGTTAAAAACAGCAAGGGAAATGAGTTTGTATGATTCTGTTTAATAAAAGCTTCACCTGCTGGCACTAACCCAAGCTTTTCCTCCCTAAGGAATCTCAACCCAGTCTCTTAAATATTTATACAGCAAAGGAAACTTGACAATTTGTGTTTCTTAAAACCAGCTGTTGCTCTGAACAATCCCTATATAAATCCTTTCCAGGGAGGCCACCACTTCCACCACAGAGGTCTACTAAGTTCACATCAACCCTGTATCTCTCTGTATTCAGTTTATTCACCAAGTGTATTCACTTTATTGGAACTCTGGGTAGAGCACTCAACTTGGAGAACTGCGTTGAGCTGTTCATCTGAGACCTATTTCTCTGCAGTGAAAGGTATCTCAGATGAGGCAAAACCAGTTCTTACCTCTGGCCTGTACATGGGAACTCCGGCTGAACTACATCATATGGAAGTGCAACAGTCAGTTAAAAATGAGGTGTCCTTGTCTCTAACATTACGTGCTGCAAGATGCATTTTTCCTGGCACCTGTTGGGTCTTTTTCTTCCTGTTCCTTTTCCTTATGTGCATTTACTGGCACACAGCAAAACCCATGCTCTGCAAAGGACAGAAGCTCATGCCTAAAGCTCTGGTTTTGGCCAGCTGGAGCCCACAGGCAGTCCTCACATGCAGCAGTGATCCATGCATCCCTGCAGAGCTTGCAGCATCAGGAACTGCCAAAGGACAGGACACCCTCAACCATGCCTCCCCCAGCAGCTAACTGGGGACTTTGCCAGGGCTGTCCAAACCCCTTCAGGGCGGGCCAGAAGGATCCCTTTTTCCATTTCACTCTGATTTCAAATACACGTTGTTGCCACTGGAGGGCATCACGTGAAGCCCTTTCAGAAGGCCACACTGGTCTCACACAAGTTTCTGTGGCTGAAAACAGTTTTTAAACCGGTTACCATAATAGTAGGCACGTCCGGTGTCCCTCCTCAACCAGTGCTGGAGCCAGGAACAAAGGGACCCAAGCGCCTGTGAGCAAAACCACACAAGTGAGGTATGTCAAAAGCACAAATGCAAGAAACAACACAACAGCCCTGAAATACAGTTTAATATAGATTCAAAACAAACACACCCAACCTTTTACTACAGAAACACATGACTTTTAATTTGCTTCCTCTCACAGCCATTAAAATGTTGTTGGTAGATCAAGTAGGTCCTGACTTTATCTCACAGGCAGGCCTTGTTCTTCCACCATTTAATTTAGGAGGATAGTATCAGTGGAGTCAATATAATGCCACTGGCTCCACTTTCTTAGTCCTCCAGATGAATCTCTGCAAGAAACTCCTGAAAAGTCTCAGAACAGACCGAGCTCTCCTAAAGCAGGCTGCAGAGCCTAACCACTCAGCCAGGAAGGCAATTCCCTATTCCCGTCTTCAAACTCAGTTGAATCTTTTTACTGTCCGCCTGTTTCCCGACAGTAACCAATATTGCTCCTTAGCAGCACACAGCAATGCAGCCACAGCAATGCAAAGGGGACGCTTCGCTTCCTGTTCAGACTCTACTGCAGTCCTGGGCCAGTCCAAGACACAACACTGCCTTTTTGTTGAATTTTCTCTCCATCGCTTTATGGTGGTGTGCTCAGTTGCCAATATATACTGGGACTCAGCTGTCCTAGCCCACCTTACTTAAACCCTTTTCCAAACAGGCTTATTTTTTTAAGCTTTACTTGCTCTGATGGAAGCGATACTGAGACCTAAACTGCTTCATAAAATAGCTGTAAGGGGCTGCACCCTCTGCCAAAAGCGTGCTCATCCCACAGCTGGAGCTAAATAAAAGCGGGTTTCTCCCGACGCAAAGCTGTGACCTAAACAGCCCTAGAAACGCTGCAGTAGCGGCTCTCGGGCTACCTCACAAAACCAACCCCACGGGCAGCCCCTCTCGGGCGGCAGCGGGCCCGGCGGGCAGCGCTTACCTGGGCCCCGGGCACAGGGCTGCGGGCGGCAGCGCCTCTTCACGGGCCGCGCCCCGAGCCGCGGGGCTCCCACGCGGGACGCGCATCACGGCGGCAGCTCCTGCAAGGGACACGCGGGTCACGGGCGCAGCC
>VZTD01002215.1:247858-371816 GCA_013397725.1 Rhagologus leucostigma | reverse complement strand
CCCCCCGCCTCACTTCGTGGCGCCGCCATTTCCCGCGGCGGGCGGGCCTCGGGCGGGGCCGGTGCGCCCTGACAGAGGGCGGGGAGACGGCGGGCGCTGCCTTCCCGCCTCCTTTCCTTCCTTCCCTCCCTCTCTCCCCGTGCCGGGACAGCGCCTCGGAGCGGGAGAGACCGCTGGAGGCTCCCCCGCGGTGGGAGCTCTATCCCCGCAGCCCCGGCCTCACTAACGCAGCCGTTTCCCGAGACATTACTGAGCAAGCCGAGCTCACCACGCTCAGCAGCCACTTGAGCCCTACCTGCCCTCGGCTGGGCCACGGAGCTTCTCCGGTGACGGCTCCATCCACACACAGCTGACTTGTTGCCTCCAGCAGCCACCATCCTGTGCAGCACCTGCTGCGCTTGTCCATCTCCATTCCTTCCCGTAATACGTGTTTGATCCTGCAGACTGAAGCACGAGAATAACACCCGCTGCTGGCACAGCCCCGGCCAGTCTGAGGGAGAGCCACCAGCTCTCAGCAGCTCCTGGGTCTCCACCAGCAGCGCTGGGGCCACACAGAGCTGCTATTTTTCACCCCTGAGATGGGTGTTCCACAGCTCCCAAACCCACCTGCATCCAGGCTGGGCTGGGCCAAAAGTAGCACATTACCTCCCTTTCCTTGGAGGCATTTTGCAGCCAGTTGAATACACTCAAGTTTTCTCTCAACCTCTAAACAAAATTCCTTTATATTCCATCTCTGGTATTGGAAAGTGCATCATCAGGTGATGCCTGGGGCCACGCCAACACCTCCTGCCTTGTGTCCCTGCACTAACGTGAAAGCAGCAGCCAGGCTGCTGTAGTAGAACTATGTATTGTGCCTGTGCAGTGAGAGTCAGATATATTTCATGGTCTGTGTAATAAAATGCTTGATGAAATAAACATTTTGCTTCCCATACATGGAAGCATGTAGTTTACAGTGAGGATTTATTAAGCCCAAAATGTCTGAGCATGCCCAAAGAGATGGCTCATATTGACAGGAAAGGACACTTATGAATCAGTCCAACTTCCTCACAGCCTGTCCAGCAGAAAAAGAAGCCTTGGTTTCTGGTGGAGAATTTCCAATTCAGCATCATTGCTACAGCCTGTTCTCTTGCTTTGCATTCCTCTGTCCACTAACCTTAAGAGTTCATATCTGGCTCTTAAAAGGGTTAAACCAAAAGGTCAAAGGATAGACAGACAAAAATAGAAACACCTATATAAACAGCTGCTTAAATGAGAAACTGATGTACTTTTTTTTGTTTGCTGCAAATGGAAAAGCAGCCATTAGGTTTTGGGCCACGTGGTGCTGTCTCAGTCGCTCTGTGGAGTTTTGCACACTGCAAGTATCTCATGGCAAAGCAGTGAGAGCAGGCCTGTGTGGGGCTCTCTGGCGCTCTCTCCTTGCAACACAAAAAGAAAATCTAAGTTCAGGGTGCACCTGATCAGAAGAGGTGGAAGTAGGTCTCAACTTTGCTCAGCCACAGCCCCGTGGCATTTCAGGTACACACTATAATAATGTGACCATGTATTTGCAACCAGACTTAGGATAGATTTCCTTCAGAAAGACAAAATTATCTAAGAAGTAGATCCATGGGTAAGAAGTAACATTCATAAGGCAGATTATGAACAGAACTAAGCCAGTGTAAGTAAGTATAACTTCACCAAAATCAAGTCACTGGGAAGGACTTTTGCTTTTAAGTGGGGCTACTAGTAGGCAGATGGAAGATATAAAATCCCAAATCCAAAGTCCCTTTTTTCAGACCACCTTCTACAAACATGATTGACTCTTGTTACAACAAAAGCAACACAAATATCACTTTGCTAATACCTACTGAGCCAGACTTAAACATGTCACTGGTATTTACTTAACAAACATTGTTAGGTATCTACTCTACTGGGGTTCAAAGAACACTTGTTTATTTAAAACAGCTTATTTTAAAACAAGGCTTTTGGTTGGTTTTTGTTTTTGCTGTTGGGGTTTCTGTGTGGTTGTTGGTTGGTTGGTGTTACTTTTTTTTTTGTTCCTGGCGTGATAGAGCAGCTAAAACTTTGCTTTCTGACCTTGGTTTGTGAGAGATATGTCGTAACAGGGGACAGCACATTGGCATTGAGCCTGCCAGCATGGATTTTGAGGGACTGGGAGAAGCTGCTCGCTTTTAGGGTTTGGTTGTCAGGTGAGGAGTCCTTCACTCTGCTCCCACAATGTCCTGAAAACTGCCTGTATTCAAGCACTTGGAGTCTTTCCCCCTCATTAACCCCAAAAGCCGTGTGTGATGTTAAGCGTGTCGCTCCCAGCCCAGTCCCGGAGGGGTGGCTGGGCGTCTTGTCTGTTCCTGAGCACTCACGTTCCCGCTGGATCCTTGCAGCCTGCCTTACTTACGGTAAGCAGAGTCTGAGAGAGCCGGCACCACCGGCGTGGGGACAGCGCTGGGACTCCGTGTGCCCCCGCCGATGGCGTTCGGCTCTCCCGCGAGTCTCACCACGCTCGGCACACACTGGGGTGCGAGGACGGAGCTCTGCCATCTCAGGAGCTCTGACCAGTATCTCTGAAAAACACCAGAGACAAACCCTTATGAAAGCACCTGCTTTCTACACGTCTCTTCCCGTTTTTTGGCAGGCAGCAGGATCCCTGCCAGAGCCCTCAGCAGCAGCCAGGCAGCCCCAGGACTAGGCCAGGGTTTGCCATGGGGTGGATGCCCACAAGCCCCTGTGCTGCCCTGTAGCTTGTTTCACCCACCTGTGGAAGGGCTCTGTGGGTCTGCTTGTAAAGCTTAGGGATCTGCAAAGGAAAAATTTCGTTTTCTGTGTAGAATAATATTACAAGCAAAGTAACTTTTTTGGTTTTTTTAGGCAAAAAGGGACAGTTCTTGCTGGAGGTACAAAGCAATCTTCCTCACACATTTTACGCTGCAAATAGCAATAAAATCTTATCAAGCGTATTCCATTTCATCTTTAGGCTGAAGACAAAGCCATACCTCCTCCCCCGAGCTGGGGAGCTGCAGGATCACCAGGTTGACGTCATTCTCCTTGGTTATAAAACATGCTGCATGCTGAACTTGGCACTCAGCATGCTCAGGTTGAGCTAAAAGCTAATGTAATGAACTCTGGGGAAGGATTTACATCAAATACCACTCTGGAATATTAAATACAGACAGGACCAACTTCTCACTTGAATAATTACACACTGGCTAAATTCCTTCTTTTGTTTCTAAGACAGGAATCACCTTTCTCACTTCCTCTTGAAAATTGTATGCATTGGTGTGCTGTTTCACTACCTATGTGATAAAAGGATGAAGTAATTTCTGTTAATTGCCACGGGCTGAACTAAGATGAGTTTCAGCTCTAGCAATGACTCTTGCCACTCGAAGGGGGGAGCAAGCAAACCAAGAAAAGGCAGATTCAAATTTCAACAAGTGTCCCCAGCTGCTTGAGCTTGGTAACATAACCTCAAAGGCAGAGGTGCCTGGGAACCCTCCTGAACTTCACTTTGCATGTGGGAGTACAGTACCAAAGACCTTGCACACATATTCCCGCTGCCCCAGCAGCACTGCAGTGCTCACAAGCGGTTTCAGTTAACTGTGTTTGTATTCTCCTTCTGCCCGTGGATACCAGTGTAAGGCTTTCAGCCATTACAGGATATTTTTCCAGGCTCACTTGAACTCGAGTCAGAAAGAAAAAGATTTTCTTGGGGTAAAAGCTGTGGTAAGCAGCGGGAGTCAGTTTGAAAGGCAGGGTTTAGTCCCAGTGTTACGGCTGTGTTTGAGGGAGATGTTCAGCCAGTGGAAGTTAAGGCAGAGACTCCTAGCAAATGAGCTAAGAAGAAAAATGGAAGCAGAGAAGCTGGAAGAGAGGAGGAAAAGTGGAACATGAGAAGACCAGAAGACTGTTTCCTGGCCTAACACCTGTTAAACCACAGGCAGGGCTTGAAGGTCCAGGACTTCAAAGATATTTAGAAGCCTCAAAGCTATTTTGCTAAGTGGCTCTGGGTCCTCTGGCCTTTGCTATCTCAGTTGCCGTGCTTGCTGAAGAGGATGGTGTGATGCCATTGCTTCACAGGGCTTGCAGAGCTTAGTCCACTGAGGTTTGCATGGGAGGTGTGGGAGGAGAGTCTTTAAGATGTTAAACAAGGGAAATAAAGGAAAACATGAGACACTTTACCCACGTAACAGTCCAAGCAGGCACTGAGAGAAAGCATTCAGTGGAGTCAAGCCACAGCCCTTTGCCCACAGAGCCAAGGCTTCAGCAGAACAAAAAATAGCTGAAACACCTGGACGTCCCCTTTGTTCGGAACCCGCAGCACAGGCTGCGCAGGGACATGGCAGCAATTTAAAAGCTTGTTTTCTGCATCCAAACATCATGTCAGGACAAACTGCACTCCATCCTATCATTTAACAGCACCCCTGGGACCCCTGTACCTCGGAGGCATGATGTCACACATCAGCAGAGAGATTATTTGTTTTGAAGCTTGTGAATAGCTCCGAGACTTCATTTCAAAGCACTCCTTGCAGAGTCATGACTCAAACCCTTCTGGTCTCACTGAAGGGCACAACTGACTACTGTTTCCCTGTGCTGTTTCTCAGCACCCAGTACGTGATTAGTAGATATCTATTATCCTTTCTTCTCTTTTATGCAGGAATGGCTCTGCTATTGCTCTATTCCTTCATGTTCAAGACACATTTTCTTAAATGTTTTATCAATGATGCCTCTACTGAGACAAGCAGAAATACCCACAGCAAAAAGTGCAGCAACAAAAAACGAGGCATTCATTTCATTTCAGGTGGTTTCTAATTTATATATAGCCATTGGGTAAACTGCAGTATGAAAGCCATCTTCAGACCTGTGACAAGGCAGCTATGCCTACCACCTGTCTGGTTTCTCCTTTTGTCAGAATAAGCAATTACTACCCAGAATTTTATACAAGGGACCAAGATACTCATCTAGGATAATTTACTAAAAAGCCAACTTTTTTTTTACCAGATCATAATAGTTCAGACTCACTTGGAAGCATCTACAGTGATACCCAGGTTTAGAAGCACTATTACCTGATAGAATATATCCAGCATGGAAAATAGAGCCAGTCATTCTGTCATTTAATGCTGAATTGTTGAACCTTATTAAGTTTTAAAACACAGAGCTTTAAGACTAAAGCCTTAGAGGTGCATAAAGGACCTTTCCTTCATCATGTCCACACTGGAATTTACTCTTGTATTAGCATTAAAGCAAGAACAAATGAAAAGTGCAGACACAGCATAAGACTGCCAGCCTAACTGAAACTGGGAACACTTCAGTCACACTCAGTTTATTCCAGTGTTCTCCTTTCCATGGTGAAGGACCATCACTAAAGCTGTTTCTGTCCCCAGGAAGTTCCATCACTGCACGACAGTTCAAAAAGCTGGAAAGGGTTCAGAGCACAGGGCATGTGATGTTGCTGTGTATTCTTGGAGAATAAAGGAAGGGGATCTGGAAAGGCTGAAGCATTTGCAATAGGATCCTAAGACATCTGCATCCTGGAGCAATGAATATCAGTTAGAGCTAGTACTGCTCCACAGCAAGGCCCTTCGTGCTGCGTGGGCAGCAGCCTGCAATCACCCCCGGGGAGTGGGCACAGCCTCACAGTGCACAGAAGGCTTCAGAGGTGTAGCGGGGAGAAATCTTACGTGAAGATCAGGAATCATGGTTCCAGATTTTAATTATAATCTGTCCTTGGCAAATTTAGATGGACAGGAGAGTGAACAAAGCTGCAGTGGCTGAAAATCAGTGTTTTATGTTAAGTGAAATTATTGTACACCAATATGGGCATAAATCTGCCTGATACAGAGGGTTAATTAGCACAGCTCTACAGTCCAAGTAATGGAAATAAAGATGCAGTGTGAATTTCAGGGAATTAATCATACTGATCACATCTTTTCAATGATGATGCATCAGGCATTTTTATAGCAGATTAAATTAACTGCTTTTTACCATTTATTAAGATAACCCAGAATATTAACTACGCTCATGAAGAAATACTTTGTCTGGCCAGTTCTGTTTAATGTCTTTATTGAGGATCCGGATGAGGGGATCAAGTGCACCCTCACTCAGTTTGCAGATCACAAGAAGTTGGATGGGAGTGTTGCTCTGCCAGAGAGTAGAAAGGCTCTGCAGAGGGATCTGAGCAGGCTGGATCCATGAAATGATGCCAGTGGTATAAGGTTCAACAAGGCCAAGGGCCGGGTGCCGCCCTTGGGTCACAACAACCACACCGAGCGTAACAGGCTGGGGCAGAGGGGCTGGGAAGTGCCCGTGGGGAAAGGCCCCGGGGTGCCGGTCAGCAGCAGCTGGACATGAGCCAGCGTGTGCCAAGGCGGCCAATGGCACCAGGCCTGTGTCAGGAACACCCTGTACTCACTGGTAAAGCCACGCCTTGAATCCTGTGTCCAGTTTGGGCCCCTCATGATGAGAAGGACATTGAGGTGCTGGAGCGTGTCCAGAGAAGGGCAACAGAGCTGGGGAAGGGTCTGGAGCACAAGTCTTGTGAGGTGCAGCTGAGGGAGCCGGGGGTGTTTAGCCTGAAGAAAAGGAGGCTCAGGGGAGACCTTATCACTGTCTAGAACTACCTGAAAGGACACTGGAGCCAGGCAGGAGTCAGTCTCTCCCCACAAGAAACAAGCAATAGGACAAGAGGAAATGGCCTCAAGTTGCACCAGGGGAAGTTTAGATTGAATATTAGGAAAAATTTTTTCATTTGAAGGGTTGTCAAGCATTGGAACAGGCTGACCAGGGCAGTGGTGGAGTCACCGTCCCTGAAGGGATTTAAAACATCTGTAGATGTGGCACTTGGGGACATGGTTTAGTGGTGGATTTGGCAATGCTGGAGGAATGGTTGGACTCCATAATCTTAAAGGTCTCTTTCAGCCTAAATGATTCCATGACTCCATGATTTTTACCTGCTGACAGCTTCTGGGCCCACATGCTCCTGCCCACATGCCCACACTTCCTCTCCCATCCTCATTGCAGCAGATAAGCTGAGGAGATACTGACGGTGTGATGCAGTTTCCCTCCAACGGAGACACAGGAGCCTGCGAGGAACAGAAGAGATTAAAACCAGGTAGCAAATTACAGCTGATTACAATAGATGCAGCATAAGGAAATACAATGTAATATTGCCAGGAAAACTTCCTGTCAGCCAACGCTCCCTCTCCTTGCATGTTCCCTGTGAAAACAGGATACTTGTTTTGTTGAGCCTTCAATGGAAATACAGCTGCTCCTTCAGCACTGATTGTAGTACCTCTGGAAGACTGATCAGAGAAGCCTCTGTCCTACTACTGGCAGTGAGACAGTGGCATGGTCTGGGCACCCCTCGCAGGATCTGAGCCCCCTGGCTTAGGCAATATACACACAACAATGAACTAAATGAAATTACAAAAGGGAATTCCCTGCCCCAAGAGCACATAAATGAATTCTGAGTGGGGAGGAGAGCACACAAACAGGGTAAGAGCAGAAGGCCATGACACTAACAAGAGCAAAGGATGGTAGCTCATCAGTCTCACTGGCTTGGAGAAGAAGTTGAAACAAAGATGCAGGCAACACCTGGAGAGGTCACCTCTTGCTTTCTTACCTCCTTTAAGGCTGCTGCTGCTGCAGTCCTGCAACTGCTCCATCATCCACCTTTCCCTGGCTTCCCTTTTTCAGGAATGGTTCAAAACGTCTCTAAAGTCAATTGCCTCTGCAGTAACGACAGTCAGTAATTCTCTCAGTGCCTTTGGATGCCTTTCTGTCGACTGGGAAGGCTGACAGGATACTCCTCGAGTCCTTCAGAGGAACACAGCGTGACACTGCTTGTAGCTGTGAAGAGACTTGTCCAAGGGCACACAAGGGTCTGATGGGCTTGCCAAGGGCAGGCCACAAACACAGGGGCTTGCCAGCTACACACCACCTTTCACCACCCTTACGCCAGTTCAACCCCCTCAACTCTTCCCTTCCCCAGACAAAAAGTATCTTAGTTATTTTTAAAAGAATTTCAAGTGTTTGTTAGTCTGCAAACTACAAAGTGAATATACATTTCAAATGAAATGGGTAGGACTTGACAGTTCTTAAAATATACATTTTATTATTTTCTGGTAGTTGCTATGAAGGTTTCATTCAAACTGTGACGGTACACAGCCTTTACAAACTTCTTGAGTTAAAGGTTTTCGTTGGTGGTTTTACGTTCTTTTTTTTTACGGCAGAGGAAAATACATTGGCTATAAAATGTTGAAATTCATTGGATGCTTAGTATCACCTCTTCATATATGCTGTGGAACGCTTTGTAGAAATACTGTATAAAATAAGGCAGACTTTAACAGGGAATTCAGTCATAAAATGTCATGGGAGAAAACAAAGAGTTCCAACACATTATTATTTTTGTAGCCAAGAGACATCAGGTGGTCCTCACTGGTTTGTGGGAGAACTACTGCAGTTCTGGTGCTCAGACAGTATACAGTTCTTGTTTATTCTACTATTCTCAAGGGAGACCTTTTTAATAAAACTTATTTTAATTAACATAAATCAGACAATATTTAAACATACACATCTATCCTTACAGTGCAATAAAAATGTATCATTGTATAGTATTTTGTATTTGCATTATGAAAATAAAAGGTCTGTACATCAATTAAATGTATATTAATGAGTATGAATCATGTAAATTTATAATGCATCTAAAGTTGGCTTTGGCTTTTAAGTATTTATAAATTCATAGAAAATATTGAACATCTAACAAAATAAATAAAACATAACATTTTAATCATAGATGCTAACGATCAACCTCAAAAATTCTTGTGTTATTTTTTACATTTGCTACTAAATTTCTTAAGGAGAACTCACTTTCAGTAGTGCTCAGAAGTGAATGATTGCACCTTCTGTGATGTGAAAAAATACAGTACATCTATTTTTCATAGATCAAAAATTCTTTCATAGACAGTTGCATTTTAAATGTCTGATTGTTCTACGTAACTGTCTTAAGTGCTTATAAAAAGCATGTAGCTTTCTCATAAAAGCTGTGAGTCTCTATTAATAGATAAATTTCTAGTGAATGTCCTTTTTATGAGGATTCTTCAAGGCCTTCCAGCTCCACGTGCTGGTATGAAGATATCGCAGAAGTATGTTCACTAATAAACCCTCTTCAGTACAAGTACTGCAGCAATCCAGTGTAATTCCACTTGGTGGGCTTATTTCATCCGAGTCCACACACGTGGAAGTCAACTTCTGACCTCGTGTTCTCTTGAATGTGAAAGTTCCCCAAGTGCATGGGCTGGCTTTACTGTAATACTGAAGAGACCAAAACAAATCTGAATTCAAAAGTGAGCTTGAATAAATATGCATCTGGCTAGCAAATGACACACCGTGGTCTAACTGCTATTCTGGTGGTGGTCGAAGGACTCGCAGGTTCCTCCCATCTAGTCCTTTCCAGTATTTAATGTTATTATTCAGATGCTCCATCAGATTTGGCAGGTCTGCAAACGCTAGGGAAGAAAGGGCAGAGAGAGTATTGAGTTTGCAGAACTGGAACAGTCACAGATTCTGTCTGCGTAAGTATCACTTGAAATGTCTGGGCAACTGTGTTAAGTAGAAAAGTTTACATCTGTCATGCTGATGCTTGAAATGGTTTTGGCCGTATAGCTCTCAGCACTCGTGTAGCACTCGGGCCACTGAGAACTGTTCTGTAAATCTACTTAATACTGGTATTGCAAGTCCCAGCAAAGGAACACAGTTTTCCAGGAGGGGCATAGCTAATTATGGTTGTAATTATCCTGCCCCATCAAACCTCAGTCACATGTCATGATCTGGCATTCAGGAGAGTCACATTTCTGACCACTTTTACCACAGAGGCAGCACTTGGAAGGAAACAGCTGCTCCCCCAAGCAGTTTCTAGACTGTAGAAATTGGCCTTGAAGAATAAATAACCAGTATTAACATGGACAAAATGACCGTGCTCAAAGAGCTATCAAAGAGAATGTGTTCTGTTCTCCGTTTACAGAGAAGCAAGTTTAAAAAGTTAAAGCTTGCCTGAATCTAGTATATTAAAGAGAAGCCATGAGAACTGCTTGTAGCAATACTTATAAGCAATAATGAAGTTATTAATCTTACTTGAACTGCAGGAATCTTCCCTTTTCTCTCCCTTTATTTAGGAGCCATAAAAAAGAAATTTTTTATCACAGCAGTTTCAAATGTTCACAAAATGTTCACATCAGGAAACAGCAGAGTTTTGCTTACCATCCCAGGCATCAAACATATCAATAATGAAGTAATCAATGAATGATAATTGGGATTTGGGGATGCTGCAAGTATTTCTGTCAAAAACTGGCATCACAACAGGTAAACCTTGCCTCCTTTCTTCATCGGTCTGCAAAAAACATTCGTGATTATTCATCTAAGACACATTCTGTTAATGGGCTTCTTTTAGCAGCAGATTGTTTGGCACTGACTAGAGCATGGCAGTATCTGCTGCCTGCTAAATCAAAGGAGGAACCTGAACAAATCTGAAGCAGCAGCAACTTAATCTTAAGCACCTAGATGTTCAGTTTCAACAAAACAGCAGACAAATAGTGCCTTCCGGTGTTTCCCACAAAGAGATACATTTACCTTCTCTATCTGCACACAAGCTGACCCTAAGTAACTTCACATATTACCAAGTTATGACTGCTTTGGACCTAAGAGCTGCTCAACCATTTTCAGTCTCTGATGTAAGCCATGATCTGTCCCACTCGGAGATGGCAAAATACCTTTTTCATTCCCTTGCCCCTTGCTTGGGGGTGCCAAGTTCCAACTGCAGTGTTTAGTCAATCATCTGTAATGATGACTGCCCTCTCCTTTTCCACATCTTCCTAAAACCTTTCCTCAGCACAGCGTGCTAAGGGCTTACAGCACTTCTTGGAGCGAGTGCTGTTCCCATCCAAACTCTAGGACCTTATGATCCTATTCCCAAGGCAAAGCCAGCAGGCGGGTGAAGACATCTTTGCTCTGTCTCATGTGATGGGAGTGCATTTGCAGGCAAGGCTCAAAAAGCCCTGTTCCAAACTGAACAACCTGAAAGCTTCAATTTCTCAGAAACTGCACAACAGAAGTTGTCAACTTCCATCTCTCTGAGGGCATCTAGCCTTGTATCGGCATGAGTAATACCCATCATTTAAAATAAAAAGGTTGTTATTTTTCACGTTACATAACGCAGCCTGAGATATTCCGTGACACTGGCACGCTTCTCCTCCCTTTTAAAGAGATGCTCACCTGCAGTTTCAGCAGCCTGTTTCAGCTGCCTTACCTGTGCAAAGTACTCCTCAGAGATGCGTCCGGCCCACTCTATACACTGTTCTCTGGGTCTGCATGGGTTGGAAATGTCAGCACACTTTATCAGCATGCGTTTGATAAGGATACGGTTTTCAGGAGACCTGAGAACAGTTTTGATTGACTCTCCATCACCATTATTCTGTAACATTTAAGAATTAAAAACAATCCATTAGCAAGGTCTCCACCCACTAACTTGAAAGCTTTTGTGCTTTGGGAATGCTTTCAGCAAATCCTACAGGGATCAGTCCTGCTACTGGCTACCAGATTTGATGTCTAACTGAATTTATAGGTGGATTATGAAAGTTAGCCACAGCTCTGAGCTAGCACTGAACTCCAGTTTCTGGATTCAGTCACTCTCATTGTGACAGATCTCTTGGGCATCTTTGGGCAAGTCATCTAATTCCTCTATGCCTTATCTGCCTTCTCAAAAGTGTGGAGAGGATCAATTCATCACTACACACACAGTGATGAGGACCGTGTAGGCAGAAAAATGTAACTCTCTGCTGAAATCCAAGGATTAATGGACTTGCAAATTAGGAGTGGAATAGCTGGTTTAAAGAGGGACTGACCCGAGAGGCAGAGTCACCCTTGGCACACAAACCCCGTCAGTGTATCAGTCATTCTGACAGCACTGCCACTATGCAGAGTCAGATCCCAGACTGCCTCCCAAGCATGTTCCTCATTCCCTTCTCTTGTTGCTGGACTCTTTAAGGATGGATAGGTACAGGAATTTACAATGCTGTCTACTCGGAATAGAAACTCTTTGAAGCAAGGAACATACAAGACTTCTCTGGCACCTAACGAGGTCTTGCTCTACAGTCAGAGCAGGGAAGAAGTAACTAACAATAACGATGATAATAATGTGCTACCAGTTCCTGCAGTGTTTTGTACAAAGAGAGAGATACAAGCAGCAGAAACATTCTGACCTTTTATTAGGTCAGAAAAACCATGACATTTTTCAGAAGGAAATTCTTATGGGGAAGAAAGTTCTTCCTAAAGGAAGAAACTGACAGTAATAAAAAAAATTATTTGGTTGTATAGAAATGGCTCTGAAATACCAGCTCCACAGCTCTCAACAAAATGAGACGCCCAAACCAATTCTTTTCACTCATTTTTAGGTATGTGGAAGGGAAAACAGAAGAAACAAAGTGAGATGTATGCACCTCCAAATGCATGGAAAAATTATATATGAGAAAGCCAATACAAGGTGATGAAAGCTCCAGAAACACAAGCATGGAAATTAAGTCTGGAAAATTAGAGATCATTCAGTTATGGATAGTAGAGAATATCCTAGTAGGTAAACCACCAGGAATCAAGAAAGGATGTTCACCTCTGTGATCTGTCCAAACCAAAGGCACAGTTCTACTTGCTGGATGCAGATGCCTTGGGAATAAAATGTGTTAACTGTGCTTGGTCCCAGCATCCTGCTCAGAGTGCAGAGGTGTCTCTGCATGTCAGATGTTGGCTTCCTGTCACAGCCTAGGTGACATCATGAAGGGAAGTGGGAGGATAAAGGATGCTGGAGCTGGAAAGGATTTTTTTCCAGTTTATGAAACAAAAGCAGAAAGGAAACAAACAGCAGCTTCTCAGCATGGCTCTTTGAACAAATCTGTATAAAAATAATAAATAAATAAAAGAAGTGGAACTGTCCCATTTGGAACAGGCGGCTGGCAGCCCAGCCTGCAAACACCACACTGAGTCACCGCCACGACTGGAAACCAGGCCAGAAAACACACACTGCTGCTGCAGCCAGAGGGACAACAGACTTGAAAGAGGGGCTGACAGTGTTGTTCTGCTCAGCGCAGTAAATAATTTGCTTTACCCACTCACACATTACAGGCCTTTTAATAGGAACTTGCTGAACTGAAACTCCCAGCTGAAAGAAGGGAAACATTTTGCTTCTTGCTTTCAACAGAAATTGTATATTCTTTGTCTTTCTTCCCATCCTTGGGCACAATTTGCTGTGAATCACAAATGCTTTGTGGGGCAGATTATTTCCCTGCAGTCTCTTGGGCTTAAGGGTAGAACTGCACTTTTGTTTCCTTTTTCTATGTCCCTGTATGTGTTTTTACTCTCTGTACAAGTCAAAGCCCTGTTCTTCACCAGCACCAGCTGTTCAGCTCTCTGTAATAGGCAAGAAGAAGAGTTTGGCTCTTTGGATGGATGCTGCTGCTCAAACAACTGCTGCATCCCAATCCCTGGGGCTGGGAGAAGGGGCTCTGCACACCAAGCCAGGCCAGTGCAGAGCCCTTCGGCAGGACCAGGAGCCCCACAGAGTTACACACTCCACAGGGCCAGTGCAGTGCACTACACCCAGCAGCAGCAGCTCCCCTGTGCTCCTCCTGCACTGATGCTGCTATGCTCATCCAGAGAAGCTGTCCAGCTGGGAACTGAACATCCTTTCTTCTAATTTATTCAGTACAACCAGCGTCCTACTGGGACTTTGGCTTCACATTCACAGAGTTCCCATTAGCATCGCTGGGTGCCAAGAACGAAGCTAATTCTAGCATATACTCCTGTGGACAAAGGTACAAGTCTCCAATTAAGCTCCAGTCTGCTTCTCATGGGTGAAGCAACAAGACCTGTTTCTCTCCCGCTCCCAGATAGTAAAAAGACTGCCTTGCCCCATTACACACAACAGTCATAAATGTGGCTTTCTAAAAAAACATGGTAAGAAAATACAGAAAACCATTACAGCTCCTACATGACGTCGCCACCGATGCAAACTTTATCATAACCATTTCTGCAAGTCTTCTCTTTGCAAAAATAATTCCAACAAAATTATACACTGCTCTTACTGGCAACAAAACTGCTGGTTGAAGCTGTTATTGAAACTGGTGTGGTTTTTCAGAAAGAGTCCTTAACAGGCGATTTCTTTGTGTCCACAGGGTTCCAGATGGCTATTGATTATGATGGCTATATGATACATAATGTCACCATCATCTATTTTAAAGATTGAAAAAGAAAGCAGACAGAAACCCCATGAATGCTGCCAGGCAGCACTGGAGGCTGAGGGCCCTTATTCCCAGAGAATGCCAGCCCACAGACCTGCCCTTATGCTGCACCCCCAGCATGCCCCCTTGGGAGGGAGAGAGTAATTCAGCCTCTGTTTTGCAGCAAACCTTGTCTCCTTTGCAGAAACGGCCAACAACAATGCCCAGTCTTGCTGCTCTGCCCATGGGAGTGACTGGGTTAATCAGAATGGCATTTTTACATGGAAACATACAGCCCAAGGCTCTGGTTCCAAGTACGACATCATAGCACTGTCATATTCATAGGATCCAAGTGGGTCCCGCTCACCCTCAGAATGAGTAACAGCCGTGTTAAGCAGAAGGGCATTCAAACCCAAAGGTGAAAGATAAATCTGCAGTCTCTCTTTTCTCCACGTTTCTGATGAACTTTCTCAGAACACCATGTGGGAATTTCCTACTGCCAAGGGTTCCCAGTCCCTGCCTAGGCATTTTAAGGAGGACTTGCAGTGTTGCTTACCCCATTTTCTTCTAGCGCTGCCAAGGGTTTATTAATGCTGTTGACAAACTTGTTGACATGCTCAAAGTGCTTTGTCATTTCTGTTGCTAAGACCATGTCAATAATGACTTGGCGAAGGGTTCGATACTCATTCCTGTTCAAAGAAGGAAACAATTAAGAATGCTGGCTGGTTCACAAAGGGCTGGTCGCTAAAACAAGTCTAACAAAAACGCTACAGACCATTCCTGTTGGAGAGAAGTGCTGGGGGAAGAAAGAACAGTAATAAAGGCTTGGGCAGCTGCAGCTATGTTAGATGGAGTATCTTTGGTGTGTAGAGACATATGTGCTCCAGGCATGACTGGATCTCTAGGAGAAACAGTGCCAGAGCTGGGCAGAAGCAGAGGCACCAGCTGCTTAGGAGGCTGCCAGGACGTGCCACGCCCGCACGTTCCCAAGGCTTTTAGCACAGACACTCAGCAGTGCCTCACTCTCCAGTCAAGTTTTCAGCAATATTTTTCTGCTGTATCTCGAGAGGACCAAGGCAATGGTCACATCCTTGCCCTAAATGCTTCTCTGAGGCTGCAAGAGCAACAGGTCCTTCATTATCCTGACCACTGCAACAAGGTATTTAATTTTTGAGTGATGCTCTGTGGCTCTTTCTCTCCTTGTTCTCTACCCACCCAGCCATAGCTTGTTCTCTACGTTCAATGGCACAAAATAACTCTCATAGACTTGCTCACATTAAGATTTACACTAAGTTTCTTAGGGTCTGCCTTTTTATCGACAGGAGAAACTGACGCTGGGGAATTACTCAGAAGTCTTTGCCGGAGAGGCCGAAGCACTCTTCTCTTTTAGAAGCAAATTTCACAAGGGCCACGGACAGTTATCCACAAGGCACCGCCCTCCTCTAGGATGCTTGTTTGTCTTATCTTATGTTACACAGAAGGAAGTGAGAGGTGTTAGTGGGCAGACGAGGGCCCTGGGGGTTAAGCTTACCTCTCCATGTTTTTAAATATATTGCATTTGCCATCCCGGGTGGTGAGCTGGAAAGCCAGGGCAGCGTGATGGCTCTCCAGCACTGCCGTGTCGTTGTAGAGAATTGCGAGCTCGCTGCCAGCGTTGCACAGGAAGGAGTTTGTTCTTCCTGGGTGATCCACGTCGTGGACTGTGGCAGCAATGAGCGCGGCAACCTCATCAATCGGATCCAGAGTTTGCTGAAAATAGAAGGGTGCTTAGTTTTCCTGGTAGACTCATTAGAAACCCTATTCTGTCCATAAGATTAAGCCAAGTTGCTGAGGAATAAAAGCCAAAACTCTGGAGATCAGTAAGGGTCATATGTTCTACACAGAGAGATGGAAAATTCATTATAAGCTTCACTGAACATTGCATGACTCTCTTGGCCATTTTGTACCTCTTAAATTTTGCCTTAACCACACCTTTGTCACAGCACATCAAATTAAACCAATGTAAAGTAATAAATTAGCTTGTGTTTTCTAGCAACACTGAAACCACCTTCACTCAGAGTTAAGGTACTTGGCTTGGAAAAAAGACCAATACTGCTAAAAATTATTCTATTACCACCACACCCCTTAATTTCCTTTGGCAATTTAATGTGTCCTAATCATGTTCCACTTACGTGCTGGCTAGGTTTACAATTTGAAAGGAATGTTATCCATACATCCAGTTTTTTAATAAGAGTGTCCTGAGGTTACAGCTAGTGCATATTCTGTGAAGAATATTTGATGTTTTGCATCCATGGATAAATTACATGACACATGTTCTACACTTTCTGTATCACATTCTGATTCTGGTGACGTGCTGCACTCCACGCTTTATGTCTACTTGCAATGGGCATTGCTTTATGTCTATTTTTATCTACCCTGTCATCAAATGCAAAACTCTTTGACTCTTAAGGTTTTATACTTAAGTTTTAATACTTTATTAATAGCATAAAGGAGAAAAAGAACTAAGCACCTCAGAAGTATTTTGTATACATTTGGAAACTAGCCTTTGTGCTGTGTTTATACTGGCACTTGTGAAGGACCACAGATACAAAACAATTATACTAAAAATTTTAATAAAACGAAAGAGACACAAGAGCAGAAATATTCCCCTTTGAATCTGGGAGCACGGCAGATAATTTTCATTCCAATTAGCTTTAATTTGAGGTCCAAAGTCTCTACGGGCCCTCTACTACCATTCAGAATAGTTACACTTGGTAGATGAAAAGACAAACCCTACCCCGCTTTACACATCCTGAAATTATGCAATGACTCGGCTTTGCAGGAGCAGGGATATTATTCATTGAGGACTGTCAAGAGAGTCTTGTGGAGAACAAGAGAAGGCAAATAATTATTTCTGCTCTAGTTCATAGTTAGTGCTGTCTGAAATACTCTCTGCTGTGTGTTAGCTGCTTCCTTCTTTCAGCTGCTGCTCATGGGATTCTACATTTGTGGTATGAAGTTAGGAGAGAGAGATTTGAGAACAGGCTCTCCTCAGAGGGGCACACTGACCAGCGTTCAGGCTCCCTGAGAAAGACCTGTGCAGATGGGAAATGGCCAGAAACTTGAGAACACCTGACCTGCAGGACCACAGCAGTCTATCTGACACTTATTTCACAGGGATTTACAGCACCGTTACACCCAACATCAAGTCAAGGATTCCAACTTTGTTATCCTAACTCCCATGGCACAGAAGTGGAAATGATTCTAAGAATATGGCTTCAATTTGAGAGCCAGAAAATTTTCCTAGGCAAGTTGAACTGAGCTCAAATTACCAAAAAAAAATATTCTCAGCATGAATTTCAGTGGCAGAATTGGGCTTTCTGTGTTTGGATTAGGCTGAACTCTGGGCAACACAAAAGCAGCTGGGCTATAACTTCTAAAAGATGAAGAGAGAATTTTGAACTTTGATTCTGCACCTTCTGCTACTGCAACATTTTTTTCTCTTCCTATGCCTACAGAGTAACGGAAATAACATTCTGGAAAAAGAGGAGGCAGTCATGCTTCTGTGGCGTTGAAATGGATCCAGATCTTGTCTGTTTTTCATAGATATTCTTGGGAAGACCAGCTAAACCCCTGGCAAATCAGGGGCTGAAAAAATCCAGTGACGTTCTATCTCCACTTGGCATATAGTATTTGTAAATCAGCCTCTGGAGAGCACACTAATGAGCTGCAGCTCCAAGTTAAGGGAATTACTACAGTTTAATGAGCTGTCAGAAGCTTGTTTACAGTCACAAATTTCTCAGCCCGGTGCCCATCACTGGCACTATCCTTAGGCAGGCCAGTTCAGAATTTCTACCCAAGAGTGCGACTCAGGAATACATCCCACCACTCGACTGCACACACACCAAGCACTGCTTTACTCCCCTTCTCCAGTCTGGGCATGCGAGAGCAAAAGTTGCTCTGATTTATTCTGGTTGTCAGTGATGCTAATACCCCAGTGGGTGTTATGGTCCTGAAAAGTAATTTTTTTCCATCCTCTCCTCCAATGCAGTCTCTATAAGCCTCAGGGCATCTTGTCCAGTGGGTGATATAGCCCACTTTATGGCCTATATTGTCCTGGAAATCTTTTGCAAAATGACCATCACAAGGCATAGGAGATGGTGATTTCTCAAGTGAAATCTGTATTTGGCATGTACCACCACAAAAGTAATTGTGCCATTAGCTCACCTGAGAAGGTTTAACTATATGAAGAAGTTTTACTTGAAAAGAAGGTTTTCTTACTCTCCCATCAAGTTTTGTTCAATTCTGTAATATTAATATCCACCCTTCTACATATACTATTAAGAGAGATCCTAGAATTCATGTAACGCAGCCCAGTTCTTTGACCTCAGAGTTACCAAACTGGCTGGCACTAGACAGAGATTTGGCTTTTGAATCTGTTTCTGAGAGATCCTTCTTTGATTGCATCTATGCTTCCCACCTACACTGCTGCTTATAAATGTGGGCTCACCTTTACTCTTTCTTTAGACAAGAAGTAAGCAGTAGCATGTAGCACATCTGCTGAATGAGTAGAGTTATGGTAGGAGTTGGAGGAATGGTAGTTAGCCTCAATAACTTGTAACCACGACCTCAGAGTGGATTCTGAACAGTTTAGGAATTCACAGATTCCAAAGCGAGCAAATATTTTGAGACCCAGATAAACCAAAGGCCTGTGGAGAAAAATAAACAGAAAGCTTTAAAACGAATGCAGCTGAAAGAATATTACAGGGCATAAATAGAATGAATCCACGCAGCATTTTTAGCTAATGACGTGTAAAATGATGTATAAGAACTCGTTACAGAATTACCATGTCATATACTAGAGCTGTAACATAAATAAAGTCAACTCCCCCTAATCCTCCCCAGTGTCAGACAAAGGTGTCTCCAGGTTTCTCTGTCAGGGAACTGTAATGCACTAAAATTTAATTAATTATCCTGGCTTTATTACCATATGTCTGCTTGGACTTAAGGCAATACTAATAATATATTCATACTTGTGAGTCATTGAAAATCACTTTAATTCTCTTAACAAATGAACTGCCAGTATTTAAACACAGCAGGAAGCAATCATGATTATACTACCTTTAATAAGAGTACAGGCAACAAAGTACCTCCTTTGTCCCTCTGTGGTCTCTCCAGATCAGTAAGAACAGAGAAACCTACCTGGTGATCTCATGCATGCTGGCTGAGATAATTAATTAAGTTGCTGCAATGTACCCGTTATATGTTGTAAACCACACAGACTGACCGTATGTTTACATTTTTCTTTTTAATTACTTATCTGTGTTACTTCATCAGAAATCAAAACGCAGCAAAGAAAGAAAACCAGCAAGTGGATGTAAATACCTTCATTTAAAATAAAACCATTTTAAAGAAGAATAAAACTCTAGGGGGTTTTGCACCTTTTTGGCTCATAAAACCATGGTATAAAAATGAAGTGTATATATGTTAACTAAGTGCCTGACATCTTCCTTTGACCTTGGTTTTGAATACCTTTCAAAGCTCTTACAGATCTAGGATTTTGACAAAGGGTTTAAGATAGTCAATTCATTGCAGGATCTGGCCTCCAAATTAGTGTCTCACAAAAGCTTTTACCTAAGAAAAAGCATGATCCATGAAACTAGACCCAGAAGGGGAACTTCTGATAAGCATCAGAAAACAAAACCCAGGACTTAAACAGAAAGATCAATTTACAGTCTTGGGGGAGCCTCTGCTGCTAATGAAGCACAGTCTATCAAAACTGCTGATCTGCTTTTGAAAACTTCTGTGATGGAAACTGCTTTTTATCAGTAAATATTCTTCAGTTAAGCTTATACATATAATGTAGCCTGCCAAAATTTTAGAATAAAGACGTTCCTCTAATCCCAGAGAAAGGCAATGGGAATTCTGCTGAATTGGAACTGTTCAGGAACAAAACCTACCCAATCAAATGGAAAGAAAATAAAACCTGATCTGTATCTACTGATCAAATCAAGACCAGCATGTTGACTCTGCGTGTAGTTTGCCATAACAGGAATTTGAATCCCCACAAGAAAATAATTTGATTTGTATAACTTTTCTATTATTGAGTAAAGGAAGGCTTTAAAAAATACGTTGCATTGTCATTATACCAAACCAAAGATATATAATCTTCACTTACACCCACTGGGAATTTGCAGGAAATAGTGTATGATGAAACCGAAGATATTTAAGATGCATACACAACTAGAAATGACAATTAGAAAATTTCAAACATCTGACACTGAAAATAAAATTAGTTCAATTTTAAAAGCACAGGTAGAGAACTTAAGGATCTGATTACAGGATGACATTTAAGTCACTTTTCGGCAACTTCAGTTGATGAGCTCCTGCGTTTACTGACCTTTTATGGGTGGCAGCCTCAAGTTCAAAGATATCAAAATCCCACTGTTCCTCATTTTCCATGGCCTGTGTTATCCGGGGGGGTATGTCATTGAGGGAGATCGGAGAGCTCAGACTGCCAGCGACCTGATGAGTCTCTTTTGAGGAATACAGTTATTACTGTATGTATTTATTAACAGTATATTAAGTAGTATATTTAACAGTGAGATACAGTTTTACTGAATGACCATGCTTTCTCTTCTGTAGTAACACCCAGCAGCTCTTGTTTCTATAAAGCTCAGTAATGCTGCAGAGAAACGCTTATAGATAAAAAAACCCCAAACACAAAAAAATTCTCATAAAGAAGAACATCTAATCACATTTCCCCTGTTTCTCAAATTTCTGCACATGTTTTAGTATCTCAGTAGCTGCCAAATTAAAACTTACGTTTTGCTGACAGTATGTATTCGTTCCCTGATAATCTTCGTAAACCATCCTGTTAAATAAAAGTTGCAAGTTAAATGCAGGGTATTGCACAAAAGGTCTAGGAGATGATGACTCCAAATAGCAGCACAACAACTTCAGAGGAGCCTGACTGCAACCTGTCACAGTCATCAGAGCTGCCTCTCCCTTATCTGTACTGTTAACATTGGCCTGTTTCACATATAGCTCATAACAGATGAGAAACTGCAGCCTAGGGGATACAATATGGACTCAGACAGGGGCAAACTCAAGTTTCTCAGGTGCAGATGGGGGTCTGGAATTGCAGCCTCACATCTGCCTTTGTCTGGACAACATGCACACAGGTTGTGGGTCTTTGTGTGCCACGAAGCAGACACGGTGTGTCCACGCACCTCCCACCAACAAGCAAAGGTGGGCAGTGGGAGGGAGTGGATGGAGACATTCCCCTGCTCTCCTGCCCCAATATTGGCAGATCCAGTCACCTCAGCAGCATAAGAATCTCATGGCTGCAGAGGAAGAAATTACTCTGAGGCTTCCTTTCTATCACACAGAACGTATGCTTGTTTATTCTTCAGTTCAGTGCCTCCTAGGCTTAATTCTGGCATGAGGCCTAGATGTGAACACTGAGATGATGGATTAAAACTAACAGAATTATGTATTTAATATTTAGTTTTCATTTTATAATAAATGCTGTGGCCCAAATCCTGCTCGCTCTTTTGAGGTTACAGCTGTTAGCTCATGTTTAGCCCATGCTGTAAAAAGACAGTGCTTAAAAAAAATATTTCTGAATGCACCTTACTAAAAATGTTATTCACACCAAGTACAGCAGAAGCAAATGTGGATCCTGTATCTGAACATGGAATATCTGCTCTTAAAAGAACTGTCAGATCTAATTTTTATTTTCACATTTGTAAGTAAATGAGTGTGGAGTTTTGTGATTTAAAAGGAAAGGGAGTACAACACTGTTCAGTAGAACTGCTATGACACAAATATTTAGGACACCAGATGCTGCCTATCATTTAGAATCAAAGATTAGTTGTTTAAGAGTTGAAATAGCAGGTGTAATTGTATCTGGTAAATCGATCTTTGAACTCCAAATGCCCTTCCCACTTGAGAGTTCAAATCCAATAACGTATTACTTGTTCCCTTCTCAGACATAACTTCTGAACACAAATGGAACAATATGATTCTGTTTTCTGCAGACCATTTGATGGAAAAATGCTTCTCTCCGATAACTTAAAAACTCACACCATACCATATGCTCTGAAATGAATTTTCTCAGCTTTTCTTATCACTCCATAAAAGAGCCTTCGGTTTATTTTAAGTAAAGATTTTATATTTTGCAATATTGTTATCTTCATGTTTGTGAACCAAATACAATCGGAATACAAATGCATGTAAGAATCAACAATCCACAAAGAGGAGAAAACAGCTGAGTTATGGACTCTTATCTATTCAGCAGCAGAAAAGATTCACTTTGAGACTAATGATTGTATGTATCAATATCCTTCCTATATTATTATAGTTAAGGTAACAATAAATTTTGTCTACTCAGTTAGCAAATACAACCCCAATATGAACCATTTAGGCCTTCTCCTGGAATTCTTGGGAGTCTCCCACAAGTTTCTCCTGATTAGATATTTGCTGTGGTATTTCAAAAGGCAAAAATACACATAAACTACTTGAAGATTCTGATAGATACTATGAAGGCATCATGATAGTTCCAACATGAAATTTTAATAGCCCAGAGACATCTTTGAACAGCTCACATCTTGTGAGCCTTTTTGCATCCAACACACTGTAAATTTTTTTTCCTGATGCAGCCTCTCATATGCAACCTCCAGACTAATGAGAACACATATCCTGAAGGCACAGGTAACATTCATCTAAACTCATCTCGTTACCATCAGGAGGGTCAGACTCCAGGCTCTGAAGGTTTGGGTTCAGTTCTTGCTTTGCTGTGTGCCCTTTGTTCAACTTAGGGTATCGTGCTACAGGTACAAATATGATCCAAGAAACAGCAACAAAAATATGTATTTTGCATTCTTTTGAAAACACATTCTTTTGATAGACTGAAAAGCCCCCCAAAAACATGTCATTCTAACCCTCATTAATAAATACAAGTATCTGGTTCTCTTTCTTTCTTCCTCTCCCATCCATACCTTACTCAAATAAATCACATTGAAAAAAAAAACTGTTTTTACTTTCCATTTCTAGCTAAACTAATGTTTTAACGGGGCTGGTCAATTTTCTTCCCATTTTCAGAGCTACATTATTCAAGTAGGGGAGGAGGGAAGTCCACAAAAAGAAGCGTGCAGTTTTTCCTGAAAATTTGGCATTGCAGAGGCAGAGCACACGGCAGATGATAAAGATCAAGTAACAGGGAAAATGAGGCAGCGAACATTAATCAAGAGCTGTTTGTGGCAGTAAGTACTTACTGTCATTAACCCTCCAACAAGGTCACTTGTATGTGGATCCTCATCTTTTGTCCCCAGTTGTGGAGAGTACAGTTCAGTGGTTCTTAAAATCTCCAAAGCCCGGTCTAAAGCTTCTGCAACTGGCATGGGACTGCTCTCTTGTGCAGCATTGATGATGTTTATTACCTAATGTAGCATTAGACATATTGTGAGCATAGAAGTGATTTTAAAAAAGCAGAGACACTCATTAATTACTATGGAAAACCCAGGAAAATAACAGGATCTAAAACTTTAATCCGCACGGGGGAAAATCAAAAGGAAAGGGATATTACTGAAACACTGATGTTTGCTGCTGACTCTGGCAATAAGATCGTGGCCTTAAAGACAGCACTCTTATTAATGAGTTTCCCCTCCAAGGCACAGCCTCAAAATGTCTCTGAATGGGTTTAATGCAACTTTCTCCCATTTGCCTCTCTGTTTATTAAAGAGCTGATTTTTGACAAATCCTTGAACGGTTTCAGAAAGCAGCTCTTTAATAAACAGAGAGGCAAATGGGAGAAAGTTGGCATGGATGGCACTCTACCAAGCAGGTTTGGGAGATCTCTGTTCAGAGCATCTGGCTTTTCGGAGCTACAGCAGTGGGCAGGTGGAGCAGGGGAAGGAGGTGCAGCAGGGGCTGTCCTGGAGCCCCGCGCCCCGGCGCTGCAGCGCAGCACGGCTGTGACGTTACCTTGGTGATGGGTGCCTCGATAGTCATGGAATGGACCCTGGCCATGGAGGAGCGGCGCCGCTGGGAGCTGCCTGTGAGCAAAACAGAGCAGAATTTGTACAAGGCCCGACAGGAGGATCCAGCCAGGAGCTCCTGAGGCCTTTTCTGCACCGCTTACCCTGCTGTGCCTTTCAGAGGCAATCTACTGCAGAATGCATATGCCTGCTTGTGATGCTGGGGACACGCAAGTGCAAAGAGATGCTGGCTGAACCACTGATGTCCCTGATTAGAGATAAGTGGCTGTGACAGCCTGGCAAAATCATGGCTTTGCTTTTTTATTTAAACTAATTAAAATACTCAGTTACAAACTCGGTTAAAAGACTATATGGATGTGTGTGTATAAACTGGCAGGCACAGGTAGGGAACCACTGAATTTAAATTATTACAGGATGTATCTACTCTTGCTGCCTGATGCAATATGACAAGCCATAATGAGTCAGCTTCCAAGCTGAGGTAAATCACTGAAGCTCTTTTGAAGTGGGTACCCATGCCAAATAAAAACAGCAGAGGTTCTGGCCTACTATTCATTGGAAATTTAGAAGAAATGTTTTATATCGGTTAGCAATTTTGGTTCTGCAGGGAAAAGATCAAGATGAGATTTTTCTGGATATTGTGCTACCTATAAAATGCAGACACATTTCTGTTACTCATTGTGCTGAGCAGTTCTCAAGAAGAAGAGTCAATGCTATTTTTGCTATACTGGAGCATGGCTGTACTCTCACTGCCACGGACACGCTTCACTAGTGTCTGCTGCCTAGACTGTGATGAGGTATGATTTAACAAAAGCATGTAAGTATCAGCAACAGTTTTGAGTATGTGAGTATCTATCAAGTTTGGGGTGATCTAACCAGAGCAAAATACAACACAGTGAAAGAAAACAATATTAGGAAAAAAAATCTTCGTATCTTTATCAAGACAAGAGGTAGAAATGTAATAATTTGTGTACTGGGTTTGCATGACAAGTCCAACTCAGCCAGACCCAACACGATGAGTTGTTTCACATACCATCACTCCCTCGGGATGTTGTGGATCTGACATCCAGGGATCCTTTCCTCATGTCTTTGTGTCTGCATGTCTGAGTATCTGTGAAGAAAAGGATATTGCATAATGACACAAAGTTTTGCCTAAGATGTGTGTTAAGGCAACTGAAGCTGAGAAAAGCCTGGCAGCAGCTGAGTGACACTGACCTCAACGCTTCGGCAGATGAGAGCTGATGAAAGTGCCTTTCAAAGCTCTTGCCCTATTACACTGTCCTGAACCCAGTCAAGTTCTCAGGCAGAACATGCCTCAATGTCTGTGCAGAAGGAAAGAGTGCGGAGGGAAAAGCTCCTCTCTTGCCACTGTGACACAGCTGCAGTTGTGAACATAACTTGTGCAGCACACCTGAGTTCACTCAAGTAACCACTGCCACCAAGAACTGCTGGGCCAAAGCAGAGCACATGCCAGCAAACCAGGCACTGCATCCCAGGTTCCTCATGGACTCCAAGACTCAGCCTGTGCTGAGACTACAGTTAACAAGAACCTACAGCATGGATGCCAAGGATGTCCTGATGGAAGTGCTGATACGTGGGATGAGGGTGAATGGACGTGTTGGTCACCCTCACGCAAATTCCCCACGGTGCAGCTCAAAGCAGTGCAGACACAGGTGCCATGAGCCACAGAGCAGCCACAGCAACACGATGACACGACGGCATCCTCCTCACTTCTAATTCCGTCACAGGGATCCACCACCTACAGCTGACTTGTGGCACTGAATCCTGCAATACCACCGCACCAACTCGGGGCCCTGCGACTGCGTTTTCAAAGGTGGCTCGCTTTATGTCACCTCCAAAGTAAGTGAGGCAGGTAGAGAGAGGGCTTGTATTTACTTTCCTGCCTTTTGAGTCGGATTCCCAGCTTATCACTAGGTAAACAGGACTGTTGTGTGAAACTGTGTTTCCAGTCAAATCACTAACAGTGGCCTTTACTCTCTCCCCAGGTATGTTCTCCATGTACTGGGACAGAAGAGACGTGTCGTACCTGTCTGAGATTCAGCCTGAATACATTCACATGTCTTCTCCACCTACAATTCAGTGTGAGAAATCCAGTTAGTCAGAACTTTGCCATTATTTTGGAATACTTAGGGCTCAAACTGAAGTGAGCATAGCACTATTTTCACTTACCTTATTGTTGTCATTGCACAGTCTACTAATTGACACATAGTGTCTAATCTTTCTGTAGGCAAAAAACAGTGTGTTAATTCCCATCCAAACCTCAGCTCTAGTTCAGTGCTGATACTTGGGTGCTCCAAAGGCTCGATTTGGGGACCAAGTGGGAGTTGCATAAAAATCTAGACATGCCTGAATTTTGCCCATGATCGAAGCACACAGTGACCTCATCACGTAACAATCTTTGGCAAGAGCCATGAAAGGAGCATGGAAAAGTGAGCATGGAGGGACATGGTACAGGTGCCCAGTGAAACAGGATGTGGGTCCTGGTGGTACCAACACGGTGCACAGAAAGGCAGGAGGGTGCACTTGCAGTTCAGGGAGAATTAAAAAGTCAGAGTCACAAGTGAGCACATCTGCACCTTTGGCTCCTTTTGGGGGAGAATTAGGAGAATTTCACTTTCCCTGCACACAGCATGTAAAGTTGATTTTGCCCCAAGGAATAAGCCTAGAGGTCTGAGGCACCCTTCCTTGCATAAGCTTCCATTATACTCAGTAGCAGGATAATCCAATATCTGCTGAAAGCAACTGAACTCTAAACTGAGCCTTCATTCAGACACAAATCATGGCTTTAGCTTTCATACTTACCCTCCCTGTCCAATGACAGGCAGTATCTTCACATTTTGTTGTATGCTATCTCCATTTTTCTTTTTCGCATAGTACATTCCTTGCCATTCCTGAAAAAATAATTCAGGTGGAAGGAAGTTCAGATAAAACACAAAGAGAAGCTGTAGCTTCACACCTTCTTTCACTGAAGGCTGTCTCACAATACAAAACCAGGCAGGACTGGCTAAACTGTGCTCAAACCCTCAGATTCCTCCCCTGTAAGTAACCTGTAGGTCACTTGTGTTGCTGCCAACGCACGGAGAATTTCCAGAGGGGCAGCCTGGGAATACCCTGATGGCAACAGCTGGACCTCAGAAGCTGCGGGAATCAGAACCACGCATTCTCTTCCCCACACAAAATGAGTGTTGCAGCTCATTTTGGGGAGACCTGGCAAGGAGCCCCATGAGAGCAGGAGCTCAGACCAACCCCTGCCTGGAGCAGAGTCCCCCTGGGGCTGCAGGTGTGGGTCCCCCAGGGACCCAGGACAGGAAGCTCACTGAAGCTGTCACAGCACCCTGATCACCTTCCCTGCTGGATGCACCATCTCTCTCCTGCATGGTTGGGATGTCTTATCACTGGTTAACATCAAATATATCTGTGACTAAAAGTGCTTTGATATCCCAGCACATTTACTTTCCATACTGTCAGTTTACTATCAAAAAGCAGCAGAGATTTGATCTGTTTTTTTTAAAGCAGAAGAGAGCCCAGCAGAATAGCTCCTGGATTCTGCCTCCCCTCTAAAAGCACTCTGGTTTTAGGATTGCCTATGTGTTTCCATCCCTAGAATAGCTGTTGGCGGTCTTTTTTAACAGATGCATATTTTGAGCTGGGCCTTTACTAAATACCAAGTGATTAATGAATAATTGCATCCATCTTGCACGTTTACTTAACACAAACTGCTCAGGCCAATTGCTGTATTTCAGTTGAGTTCAACAAACTTTAGATCAGGTTTTACATAGGTGAAAATACCTTCACGAGGCACACAGTATGTATTTCTTTATGTGAGACTGGCAGATTTCACAGTCAAGGAGGCCAGAGAACAGGTACAGAGAGAATAGTTTTACATTTATGCTGATGGAGCCAGCAAATAAAGACTCCAGCCCACAGAGAACTGCATGGTGACAGGCTGTACAGAAAAAAATATGAAAGGCTTTTCTGAGGATCTGTCAGAAGAGAACTGTGCATAACAAACTGTGTAGTGAGCATAATGTCTTCTGTGAGCTGCTTGAGGAATACAAATGAAGATAAAGCAAGCACCACAAAATTCAATGCTCTCATAATTAAAACTATGCATATCAATAGTTTCCTGACAACCAAGATGAGGTAGAGATGAGTAATTGATCTCTAACCCAGGTAATAAACCCAGGATGTGCACAAAGGGGCGAAGTCATAAGCTACAGATTGGATAATTCCCTCACTGAAAGCGCACCCTTTTCAAGGCAGGTTATTCACTAATGTGCTCTTCTTAGTCAACAGATCGATTTTTCAACTTGAGAATTTCTAAAACCTGTGAAACTGCGGCAGGAAATGTGTGAGGGAAAAGGTCAGCGCAATTCTGAGAAACAGGAGGTCCAAGCCAAACTCCTGCTGGTAGGTAAAGTTCTCCCAGGGATGTTACTTAAATGTATTTTAAGAACACCATATGCTCTCTCCCAGAGCCTCTGTCAGCAACCCAGCAGAGAAGAGCTATTCCCAAGACGTGCTGTCAGTCAAGCCCATGGCTGTGTCTGCACTGGAGCCACACAAGCACCGTGACCAGTCCCTGCTGTGGGCAGTGCCGGGATCAAACAAGAGCAAACGCCACACACAGCACACCCCAGAGTGTCACCCCTTACAGAGTGAATCAATGCCGAGGGTTCAAACTCCGTGAAGAGGGCCAAGGCACGCACCTATCCACTGCGGATACAGCGAGTATCACACAGGCACAGTAAGGAACCCCCCAGCTCAGCCCTCCTTTCAGACTGGGGCTTCTCGCACCAGGCAGCAGAGTTCAGCAAACTGCTTGTAGAAAACAGCAAACCAAAACGAACACGAGACGTCCTGAACGCGATCTCACAGAACCGAAGGCTGAGTTAGGAAGGTGCTGCCACGCACCTTTATCACAGAATGTGATTGCTCCCCCACCCCCTCTGGAAAGACCTTGCAAACAGTTCCCAAGGAGCGAGAGGAACTGCACGGCTTCATCAGCAGCTGTTCATCTCGCTTCAGAAAAAGCAGAACTAAGAGCTTCGTGTCAAACTGCAGAGATCAGAGGCGGCAAGAATTCTAGTTAGAATTGCACGTTTCATCTTAATGGATGCAATTTGAATCACGAAAAATGAAGAAAGGCACAATTTTTTTTTAACTCCTCAAGTACGGATGGATGAACATTTCAGTAACATTGGCTTCTGGCAAATTACAGCCAGCTGTAGTAACAAAAAATTAACTTCCAGAGATATGGTTTTTACTAAGAGAACAACATCCTGACCCAAGAATTCCTATGTATCATGCAATTACCAATTTTTGAGTATAACACCTATGAAGTTCTGTTTGAACATACTGAACTTGCTCACAGCACTACGCTTGCCAGCACAAGAGGTGAAATGCTGCAAGAGTCCACCTTCCTAAATTCCATTTAAAGACAAGAGATAAATTTCATGCAGCTTAGGTTTTTCCAAAGATCAGAAAAACTTGATTTCTATTATTTTTATTACTATGTTAGGATAGTACCACATTTGTTCAAAACAGAACAGTCAAACCTGTAGACAAGAGAATGTCACAGCAGCAAAGTTTCCTTTCTTTGATATGCTGTAACCTACAGTAGCCAAAATGTGGCCTGTCGTAGTGTAGTCTTTTAAATTTAGGATATAAAGAAATCACAAGCCTAAAAACTACACACAGACCATGTCAGAACAACCCAGGTAACTCAGGCACCTCTGAAAATGCTATAATATCTTGACAGAAATGATCTCAAAACTTCGAGTATTTCAAAGGTTGTTCCTCACAGAACCTCTACTTGCAAATGCTTCCTGTAATAATTTAATTGGCAATTCATTTTTATATTAATATATAAATGTAAGGTTGCATAGATTACATATTATAAAATGTTCCAAGGGGAAACACAAAATACCTCCAACTATAATATATCCAGAATATATCCACCTAAACCAGCTTAAGCTGTTCCAGACAGACAGGTTTAAGTAGGCAGTATTCCATTAGCCCTCACTGTTGAAGTCATACAGTCAGGAGTAAAATCAGTACAAGGAAGGAGATGAATTAGATTTAGATTTCTATCATTCCTAGAGTAAAATACATTTCTGTTACTAATGAAATTTTTATCAGCCCACTAAAAAATTTAAAAATTTATCACTTCATATCTTGAGAACTGATGGCGTGGATTTAAGGCCTGACAACATCTAATGTATTTGAATTGGAACTTAGCAAATACTCCCTCCTCACACCAGTTTTGTATTACACAACTGATTATATTTATTTACTGAAATAACTTCAGCCAGGCAGCAGAGGTGTGAAGCACCACAACCCAAACTCTTGTCTGTCGCCGGGATCTCTTCCAACAGGCCAACACACGTGGAAATGAGCAACACGTTCTCCTCGAAACGCACGTGGAATCTGCACCCAGCTTTTGTCGCCGAGTGCTGTGCCAGCACCCTGACCTACACAGCGAGACTCGCCACACCTTGCATTTGTGCTTTTGCCACGATTCACTCCGGCACCTCCCTGCTCTGTGCCACGTCGCGCTGCTTCCCACGGAGAGTCCCAGCCACCCAGCCAGCTCTCCTGACCCCCAGCCCGGGCCACGGCACATCATCAAACACACCCCGCTCCCAAATCTCTGTGTGCAGCCTCCGTGACCTCCTCCTACAAGGCACTATGTCGTGCCCAGGGACATCAGAAACCAGCTCATCCCGGTGCAATGAGCATTTCTAATGGAAATCCATTAGATAGCTTCCATGCCATTAGGGAATTAAACAGATTGGCAGCTGGCAGCTGACACTGCCTATCACTTTCAAGTGATATTGCAAATGTCTCCTTGGTATTTTTACAGTCTGAACTTGCAAATCAGCTTCCACGTTTCATGGTGAAATACTTCAATATGGTACTTTTCTCATTTACATAGCACCAGATAACATGTGCATCCATCTCATTTTTCCTTCGGTACTCCCACACCATTTGCTACAAACAGCATAAATTATAAAGAAATGCAGCAAGTCCCTTATTTTTGTAAAGCAAGTACCTCTACCAAGCAAGAAAAGAGAAAGAAGGCCTTAAAAAAGTGAACATTTTTTTAACTTCCTGTTCTTAGTTTTAAGTAAGTTGCAAATGCTGCGTGTCTGTGAAGCTGCAAGTCACAACGTGTGTCACTGCTGGACCACAAAAACCTTTACAGGTAGGAAATAAAAGTGATACAATGCCATTACTCACCTTTCCTATCTTTATGCAGGAATTAATAGTATCTAGGAAATCAGCCTTTTTTTCATTTATAGGCACTTCTGTTAATTCCTTTTCTATTAGTTCACCTATTTGATAGCCCATCATTGTTTCAAAAGCAGGATTGACGTACTGTGAAATAAAAACAAACAAATACCCATTCAACAGTATACTTTAAGCACAACAGAATCCCTTTTTTTTTCTGTTTGTTTAACCAGGAGATCTCTTTCCCAGCCTGAAATAAATGTCTGCCTGTACTATTCCTGAGAGAGATGCTCACATTTTTTTCTTTGTGAAGCAAACCAGGAATTTCCACGCTAGAATAGCTGTGCAGAGCACATGCATGTCAGCAAAGAGAGGAAAATTACGCAAACAGCTGAGTATCACATACCCACAGAGTTTAAACAGACAACATAAATTCCTGAAAAATGGGCTCTGTCAGTTCCCAAAGCAATAAACCTCAAACCTACCTCAGTGTTCCTAAAAATCACAAACTGGATGGTGGCATACCATGGAATATCAACCATATCTCCTGGCAAATCCATCATCTTATTCTGCGTAAGGGCCAACCATCACTATTCCCCTGTCCAAGCAAAGCCCAGCCAGGCAGAGTGGAAGAAGTGGAATTTAATAAAGCAATTTCTCCCTAAAGTGAGTGTTGCCTCTCACTGCAGTTTTGGTGTCAGTTCTCTCATACTCTGGGGCTGTCAGCAGAGGGACAAAATTGGAAAAAACTGAAAAAAGGTATTCAAAACAACTTCAGGATGTGTTCTGTTATTTTTGTAAAAGGGATGAAGAAGGCACATCCTTCAGTGAAGCTGACATTTTCAAAGATTTGGGTCAAGAAGGTACAATTTGTATGCATGTTATAATTCCCAGAGGCTTAGACACAAGCTCTTTACTGATAATGAAATCACTTCTCACTGCTTCATAACTCCTTTAAAAAGATGATGGTTTTCAGAACTGCAAACCTAAGCACAATTTCTTTTCCCTGTTTTAAAAAAACTTCTAAGAGAAGGTTACATTCAAAAACAGCTGGCCCAAAAATTCTGATACATCAAACAGTATCAGATTTTAGAAAAGAAAAAGTAAAATTATTTAAACAGAACATCCATTAGATTTTAAAGAGCATCAAATTAACATACAATAGTTTTGGAAAAGAATGCATATAAGCCAGTGGCTGCATTCATTCTTGATATAAAGAACGAATAATAGAGATAAAGAATCAAAACAAAAAAATAAAAGCCAGAGAGTAAATCCTTATTCATTCAGAAACAACAATCTCCCTTAAAATTTGTTTGATTTATGCAAGACACTTTAAATTCTGAGAAAATGCTACTCTACAGCTAAACCCGCTTCAATCTTTTAGAACCATTAAGTTAGATTAGATTCTTGTGCTGTAAGAAAGAGTAAGTGTAATCACAGACAAAATAAAATACTGAGCAATTTTCTGTACTTATGACTGGAACAAACCTGTATTACATGGTCTTCACTTGTGATCTCAATGGCTTCTTGACTTTTCTCTAATGCTGTAAATAATGAATTACATGCCCTGGAGAAAAAAGAAAAAGGCATCCAAAAAATTTTATCCACTTAATTCTTCTTCTATATGATAATAAAGTATTACAACTCCATACTGAATAATGGTGCAGTTTAACAATTAATGTATTTTCTTCAGGGAACTGACATTCTATAATTAACTACTGCACATTAAAATAAATACTCTATTAAGGATGTGGCTGAATCGGACCTTTTTTGTTGAGAATGTTTTTGGTAAAATTACCTTAGTTTGAATTGTGCCTGCACCTGTCCAAATTCCAGCTGAATCAACTCATTGTAACAGGCCATTCTACTAGAATTTTCTACATATCTCTGCAAATAAAAGGTTAGAAATATTTCATTAATACACATTCCTGTCTGCAAGGATTTGAAGCTCCGTTTTCTTTTGCTTGCTAAAGAACCAAAAAAGGAGTAGATACGCCAAAAATGAACATGCTGGGACATGAGCAATGGGAGAAGATTATTTTTTTGATACTAGCAAAATTTTCCAGGTTATTGCATTTTGAAAAGGTGACAGATCCTCATGGCAATGGGGTTCAACTAATCTGTTTATTCTCTGTGACTGTCGTCAGGATCAATGTACTTCTAAAAAATCAAATTTTAGCTTGCATGCTACTTATTTAAAATAACACTGAAAAAATTGTTGGGTCTCAAGTAATTGAAATTTGAAATCATTATGAGTTACCAGTTGCTAATACCCCAAATTGTCTATATAGATGAAAGCAAAATCTCCCGTCAAATATACCTTTATTGACTTTGGGGCTTTTACAGCAATGATCTCAGTATCTTTCACTTTTTAAAAAAACATTTCATATTTACCAGGTATGAGCCTGAATGTTAAATCCTTGTTCACACTGAACTGCCACGGACACGGATAGTTTGGGAGGGAGGATTGATTATCACAGGTAAGCCACAACAATCAAAGCTGCTAAACAAAATTTTCTGTGCTTTGCCATTAGCCCTATCTCCAAGGCTCTGATCCATAAATAATTCAGAACCTGTGCTGAATTACTTATGTGCTCACTAGAATGACTCTGTTCATATAAATGCCATTACCTTCAGGCTGTAGCACTTCCTGGATTGGGACCTTACTAGAATTAAGCAGATGGGTGCAAATGGAATGTGATGGGACAGCAAAAATCTGGCGAGCACGCAACCAAATACTCTGAATTGCCCTCTAAATCAGGCCCGTTCTTGTTCCATTGTCAGCTGAAGGCAATAAGGAACCCACTTAACTGACACTGATAAGCACCTTTTTTGCTCAGCTGGAATAGTTGCCAAGGAACAGATTCACTGTAATACTTTTCAGGTGCCTCCAAACAATAGCTAATGGCACTTGACAGCGTCTGAAGCCTGTTTAGAGATGGGAATTGGCATTTGATAGAAGAAATTTCCCACAGCACATTCTGTTGTTCATTGCAAGCTGCTCTCTGGCTCTGCCACAGCCACTGATCAATTTTGTCAATGTCAACTTTTCAAGGAAAGGATCAGGTATTTAATCTGAAATAAAGGTATGAAGTAGAAAAGTCTCAGACCCACTTCTTGTGTTCCCAAGAGTGTCATGTTGATGTTCAGAATTGGGGCACAGAAGAATGAGCAGCACAAAAAAGATCTACAGGTGGGATCACTGACACAAATGGCGACTGACAGCCAAACTTCTGGAGAGTTTCTCGCATGACAATTTTGAAATGTCAGAGCAAGCCCGCCGAGTACAGCACATACCCTTGTGAAGCCAGCAGAGATCAGGGGCAATATTGATGACTCTTCACGATCAGTGTGCCTTTGAAACAAAAGGAGGATAAATCAGGGATTATTTTTGTAATCAACTCAGACCAAATTTCACCATCCATCAATCTACTTGTACCCCAGATGTCACACCGAGGCTAACACTGCTAGATCCTTGCAGGATCGAGGAATTAAACATATTTTTTGTATTTTTTAAAAGCTTTCATCTTTGGCATGGATAAGCCAAAAAGTTATTTTCCTTCATGCATGTAATGAGCTGCTTACATCAAAAAAACCCTAATGCTTCAAGGAAACCAATTAATGAGTTAGGTGGTTGGACTATTCCTACTTTTTCTGTACTGGATCCTTGTTGTTCACGCTGTCATTAGTCAGAAACGCACTTGGAAGTCTACACAGCCAAAGCTTTAAGAAATTACTTGTTATCTGAACATACTAAACCTCAGATGGGCAACTCAAGGTGCCTGAATGAGGATGGATTTTCTAGTGTTGCCTGCCCACTGCCTTCCAGTAAGTCACACTCGGGACACATTCCCAAATGAAGTACCTGAATAATCTGGCCATACTAACTCATAAAAGACACTTCAACATATGTGAATGCATGGCTGGAATCTGGAAGAAAGGCCATCATGTGAAGTTTCTGTCAATAAGCAGACTGGAGCTGGTCATGTTTAGCAGATGGCACAATAGCTTTTATTTATGCATGAAGTTTTGGATCTTGAAATGTTTAATTAGGGTCTTTTCTTTTGGTAGAGATGGTGGTATATTTTTAATGGGAAATTTCAACAGCTCAGAATTGGTTTTCAGAATTAATGTTTTCTGAGAAATAGCCATTCTCAAATTATACTTTGAGGAAATTATCTTTCAGTTATTTCATTACATTAAATATATTGGATTTGTTTATTTGTTTTTAGTTTTACATTATTTTATGACATATTAGTGATGTTTTCAAAGGAGGAGGAGGAGGGGAATAGCATATGCAGTTCTTTACTGAGTTGTCATAATCTCTTTTGCTTTTAAAACTTCTGTGGTCAGATGATACTTTGTACTGATCAAATTGTTCTGTATCGTTTTTCATACTCAGCAGATCTCCAGTTTTTGCTGAGATTAATCATATTGAAAGGCAGATCAAGAAAGGTTCAAAACACAGATCTGTGAGACAGTTTTGTACAGGATGTCGCAGAAGTTGTTTGAAATATACTCGGAAAGCCTGCAGTGATGGGGGGGGAGCGGGAGGAGGAACCCAAAACAAAATCCAAAGTGAGACTCTAGTAAAAAACAGAAATCAAAAAAACGATTTCTGTCCCAATCCTAAGGCCAAGGACAGTAAAAACTGTGGTCCAGCACATTATTATTAGCACAGTAAGAAGTTCTAATTCAGGTTTTTTAATGTAGTGTTTACTTTTACTATTATAAGATGTACAGTTTTGATCACATGTGAAAGTAAAGATATGAGTATTTACCTTTGTACTACACAAATAATGACTGTATTTTCTGAGGCTTTCGTTGTTCTGATAGACCTTTAAATAAAAAGCAAACCATTTACATTTTTTTAAGTTCATATTTCAGAAAACATGACTTTAAAAATCTTCACACAGCTATTTTCTTAAAATCTCTCTTTTAAATCATTTAACAACAAACCAAAAGTCAAATCCCAAGCCTGCTGCTAAGAAAAGAGAATAAATTATATCTGAGACTCCATGAACATCGATCAATCTACAACTCAAATACTCTCAGTGGAGGAACGGCACAAAATATCTCTGAAACAGCATATAATGGACTTGTTCGAAGGGCTTGGCCTCACTCTTTTAAGGTGCATTTTACTGAATTCTGGGACAGATTGGTAAAAATGGAACAAGGGGAACAGCGCTGCTACCTACTCTTGGCCTGCCAAAGATCTTATCTACTTCCTTCAGTCCAGCAAGAAGAGCCTTTGCCCCACCGCAGTCCCCCGGGGCACACACTGGCCCTGCCACGCCACCCCACAGACAAATTCAGTCTAGACACGTTCCCAAGGGCGATTTCACTGCAAAGTCACTGGAGCAGGGCACCGCTGCCTGTCGTGTCTCTGTGGAGAGACTCACAAAGGCAAATCCTTCTCTCCTTTTTTTCATACTTTACGGCAGTTTCTAAAATTATTTCTGGAATCTGTTTGCAATTCTGCCCTTCATAACGTATTTTCCAATGTTGTAGATGTGGAAACGTGCACAGCGAACACTGCCTGTTTGCACAGGGAGTCACTCAACAGCAAGTGACATCGCAAAATAATTAGAACATAAATGGAGTGAATGAATTAATTAAAGTGCTTGGTGGCACATGCTATCTTCGCAGTTGATTTAGTGTGAAAACAAGGAACCAGGTATTTGAAAAAAAAAATAAACAAACAACCAAACAACAAAAGAAAACCAAAAAAACACCCAACAGTTCGCTGCGGCAACAAATTTGTACGCTGTGGCTCCAAGCCAGATCGAGCTTCAGAGACCCTAGCACACAACCAAAAATGCTGCTGCTATCAGATGTAAAGCACTGAGGTAACATTATTTGATGCTGCCAGTGCACATCTGTCCAAAACCGAAAGAATAAAGGATGGATAGAGTTTATGAAAAGTCATATAAAAGCAAAGAAACTTTGATGATGTGTTAACTGCATTGTTAAGCATTAATTACACTGAAGCAGTGCTTACCTGCATAACGCTTCTGCATCGAAGTATCTGGAATGTCTATGGTCAATAATGATAATGTCATGGTGCTTATCTAGAAAACATTCTAGTGCAGACTGAGGTGTCCTGGCAATATTACATCGAAATCCAGCCTTGTCACACGCCCAGCGGAACCCGTTACTCTGGTCGTCTTCCTCAGCAAACACTAAAAGTACCTGAGGCAAAGACAGGCAGTGGATCATCACCAACAAATCTTACACTTTAGTAGATTTTGTGACTTTTCTCTCTTCTTAACATGTTTTTTAAAGCCACTTTCGAGGCTTAATCCATTGTTTTCAACAGAATTGCTTTCTACAGACCACTGCTTTTTTTATAGCTGTCTGTATACAGAGGTGTTTCAAATGGGTGAAACAGTCTGCCAGAGCCTTATCCTCATGGGAAGAAGAAGTTTTGGAACTGTCTCTCTTGTCATTATCTACAAATAGAGCTTAGGCAACCAGCTGAGACAAGATGCCTGCGTTTCAGGCAGCGTGCATGAACCAACAGTGAGTCTACTTCACTTCACTGAAACTGTCTCACATGCATCCTTTTTCTTGGGGTTTATTTTTCTTTCCAGGATCATATGCCAAAAAAGGGAAAACAAAAAAAAAAGCCACGGTTCATCTCGTGTGAATCACTGTTTAATGCTGCTTCAATGGCATGATGAAAAATGTACTTTCCTTTCCATCCCATCCTAATTCCCCAAAGAACTGGATGCTGCCCACTCTGTGGGGTTTCTGGATATTCCGGACAGGCTGGTCAAAAGGAACTCATGCCAGACCGGAATCATAAGCAGTACTCTGTATACGAAGTTCCCGTGCGGCTCCTACGCAAAGCCTGCCATGGGATTTATATCACAGAAGGAGATTATGGTAGCTGAAATCCAGAACTGGAGGTCAGACCTATGAGCCACTATTTGCTCTGTCCTAACTTGCCGTGTAATTGCCAGTAACTAATCTCTCTGAGCCTTTTTAAAATCAACGCAATGCCTATAGACTAAAAGTATGATAAGGCCCAATTCCTTTAAAATGTATTTCCAATTCCAGGATTTAATACAGTACATTTCAGAGTGGTCTACGACTGGACAAAAGTGATACAATCATTAATAACAATACAGGGGGCAGAAATACTCAATGACAATTCTGATTTTACTCGGAGAACAACTGAATGAGGATGTCCTAAGATCTGATTTTTGGTGATACTGCTGTTCTTACAATAGCTCAGGAAGATGTTGAACTGCAGTTCTTAAGACAGACACTTTCAAATTATTAGGTCCAGATTGCCTCTACTGAGGAATTTTACAGTCACTGACTGAGGAACATCTTGGATGATTAATGGTTCAGTATGCCTTGGGATATGGGAGAATTTTCAAAGGATGTCCAAAGGAGTTATGTATCTCCAAACCTCATGTCCATCCCAGGCAAAATGAGGGGAAAAATGACATTAACCCTTTATTAATAAAGGGATAAAAGAGGATTAATTACTGTCAGTCAGTAATGAATAGCACAAGAAGAAAAATTTCGCCAAGCTCACTTCATATCTTTTGTAATGACATTGCAGTTTTGGTTGGCTTAGTATCAGTTTGATGAGATTTTGATTAAGAATTCGACTACCAGTAAAATACAAAATGAGGCACAAACTAAATTGATTACAAGGTAACTAGCAGAAAGAACAGATAGCTCTATGAGCTGAGAGATGGTTGGCGAAAACACGCAGGGATTTTAGGATACCACATAGAATGCCATGATAAAAATCTGTTATGTGCACATTATCTCTTGAGCAAAATACTCTGTGAAGATCTCTATAATCCGAAAAATTCCAGTCATAAATTGTAAGCTAACATCTGTGATATTTCAAGACTTCAGTTTGAACTGCTGTGTTACCTGAAGTTGATCTTGATGAAGTCTCATAGGGCCAAACTGCACATCTGTTACTGGTGCCTAGAAGAAATAAGAAGGGAACTTATTAATGCATTACACCTAAGGAAGAAGAAAAATTATCTCTGTTATCTCTCTTATCTACCACTGTCTGGGGGATATACTGCTACCATTATGAGGCTGCTTCTTCAAGAGGGTCTTATTCTGGTTTTGTAAGCTTCTGTGCTAAGCTGCGTTAACAGTTAGAAATAACAGACTATTCTTCAAGTCATTTTTTACTGTTTTTTTAAATGTAAACTAACAGATTAGTCATGAGAGTCTGGGAGACAGATTGTTATTTTTCTGTATCCTCCGTATCACTCCAGCTGTTCTGCAAAACATGGAAGTGTTTAAAACCTGCTTCTTTTAAAGTCCAAAAAAGCATTAAAGCTCTGTGAGAAATGCACAAACACGTAACTCTTCTCTTAGAATTTCACATGTAACAGGTGCCTGAATTTCACGTGTAACAGGTGCCCAGGGGTGCTACAGAAACACACTGATCTCATTTCTCCAAGAGCATTTTGCTGCATTTTGATGAAGCAGGTACTCAGCACGCAGCTTGGCTTTGAAAAACCCTGCAAAAATGCTGTCATATGTCATGTGCTTGTGGCACGTGGGTGATTCCCACACTAGATTCTGCTCAAGCGACACAGTCCAGTTTAGGATGCACGAACTGAGCCAGGATCCTTCCTCCTCACTTGTCCCTTCGTGGGAAGGAGGGCAATGACCACAAGTGCTGCTTATCACAACTGCTACTCTTTTATATGATTCATTATTAATCAAACTTCAACACGGCTCTTTAATTGGTATGAGACTACTTCTAAAGGAGTTGAACACATAAATACAGAGGGAGACTCTAATAGGATTACACAGGTTCAGTTCTTTGGGAATTCCCACCAGGCAAGTGTCAGCACTTCCAGTGTACTTAAATATTCTTCACTTCTTGCCCCAGAAGTAAAAACTAAAAAGCAGGAATAACAATGTACCCGATTCAAAACAGGAAACAAAGTCCAACCAATGGTCCTTGGAGTCACACAGACTCTTCAAAAGTAACTTGAGTAAGAAATCAGAAGAAAATAATCTCTGGCAATGCAGTAAATGTAAGGCATCTCTGGACTGATATGTTTAAAAAAAAAAAAGGGCTGTTGAGCACAAAGGTGGAATTTTTATATTGTTCTTTTTCAAAATTAAAACCACACCTGAAGATCAGATTTATTGCTTTGCAGCCTATAATTTTTCCAATAAGTAGTTTTAAAGAATCATCAGCACATCCCACAGAAAAATCTTTTACAATTGCATGCTCCACTCCTTCTATGACCTTAATGTTCCGTTGCTCAGCCCTAAGAGTATCTCATTTGTGATTTTATTTATTTATCAACTTGGAAGTCATCACTGCAACATGAAATAAGCAAGAAACACGAGTCAAGGAAAAATGGCAACATAGTGCCTACAAAAGCATGCCAGGAACCAGTGTTTGCCTGTCTTGATTAAGTGGGCCTTTAAGAGCTGATGTTAAAATGACATGGAGGGGTTTCAGATTTATTCAGTCATTCTGGTCAGATTGGCTTAGTTTAAACACTCTACAGTCTTTTTTTCTTTTTTTTCCTGATTTTGAGACCAAAAATCTTTCTTCAGTTGGAAAACTCAAGCTGCTTTACTCTCCCCTGTGGTACATCATCCAATTGTTCAAAATCTGCACTACAAAACAGCACAGACTTTTGCTGATAATGCACATAGCAGGAGGGAATCCAGCTCTTTGCCCCAGTGTTACTGGTTTGGCAGCACTGACAGTAGTAACCACTCGTCCTGAATCAGTACGATCAGCAGAAGTGCCTGAAGGACACGGAGGGAGAATGTCAATTGAGTAAAAGATGCCTTTCTACAGTCACTTCTCTGACCAGAACTGTATTTCAAATCAAATCTTTAACTGGTTTTTGTACTCTCCACCTGCCAGCATAACACAGTGAGTGTTCCGTGTCACCGGGCAATGGCCTGAGCTGGAGGGTTCAGATCCAGAGCTGAACTTCACTGTCATCTGGGGGGATGCAAAACCCCACCTACCAGGCCAGTGTACCCTTGGACTATCAGTCCCAGCCCAAGGGGAATTTCAACAAATGAGATAAACACAGCATGGCCAGTTACTGCTTTTCAGATGCTTCTTTCTTGTAAGAAGTTTGTGAATGGTCATCGAAGCATTTAAAGGAGTGAGTCTGAAAAACACTTTTCTGCCAGAAATCTGTGGCTATTGCTGCACTGAAAATACCTGTCTATGCACCATTTAAGCCTAAGTCACAAGAAGTGACCAAATGAGATAACCTGTCTTGTTACACATTAACTCACTGTCCTGAGTAGAATCAAAGCCTTGGTCTGCATCTCAGCTGGAAAATTTTGGTGAACTCCAGTTAATTCTTAATCCTGTTGAAATCTGTTCAAATAACTTGATTAATCATTTAAACTTTTTGTGACTGCAGGTAGCACTGAGAAGTAACACGCTGATTAAGTACTGTGTCACAAATCAAGGCTCCAGCAAGGATTAGCAGAAACTCTCGTCGCAACTAAATGAGCTTTAAAAATACCTCTAATGCTGCAAGCTTAGAACAAAACCAAACACAGCCAAAGCTCTCACGTACAGTAACTGCACAAACACATCTTGATCCACTCACACCTTTTTCTACTTCTTCCTTGGAATTTCTTTCCTAGTTGGAAAGCCTGAGCACATTTTCAGATTGGCAGACATGACTTAGGCATGTGACAGCCTTCCAGGCAGGCACAGATTGGGAAGAGTGTCTGAGAAGACAGAGGTAGGACTAGTTGTGGGTTCCTGGAACTGACTGTGATAGAGCTGGGTCTGTTGCCAAAGAGCTGCTGACGCAAAGTCCGTAAATGCAGCGCGTGTGACTGCGGCTCCTCAAAAGCGCACACAGCAACTGCAGCCATTTTACACTCTCTGACCCCTGAACTACTGCTGGTAGCACTTATTTCCCCCTCAAATCTGCCTTTCTCATTTGAACCCTGTATTTTCTGTCCTGTGGAACCAGCTCTGGCCCTGGAACCAGCTCTGGCCCTGGCACAAAGTGGGATTCATCCCAAGGCAATGGCCTTAGCCGTAAGTGATTGACAGCTGTCAACAGGGAAGGTCGTCCACTGACTGCTGTGAGCAGCTCAGCACTCGCCAGAAATGATCTCTGTGTTGTAGCAGCTACATTGCAAACACTGAAATTGCTGATAGAAACAGTTCATGTTTCCAATGCACTGAGAAAAGTGAATGTTGGGTAAACAAAAACAAGCGAAATAAGCTTTAACAACACAGACCTACACAACTGTGACTGATCTGATTAAAGAACAACAAACTCGGTGTTGACCCGACATAACCTGGCAAAGTACTTCTTTCTGTGAGTCATTCTTCATATTTTACCAGAACAGAATCTACAGGAATGGTCTGTTCATCACTGCTGGATTGTTTTTGCTTTCTTCCTACAGCTAGAAAAACTTGAAATGAACTTGCTCAATGAATAAATGCAGAAAGGAAGAAAGGGTGGACACAGAGCCAGCTTAATTCACATGTTCCCTTTGGTGACAAATTGCCTGGCTGGCTACAGGGACAGATCTTTGCAGCCCACAGTTCTCCTATCTGCTGGAAGTGGAGTATCCTGGCTTTCTCCAAAATGTCTCTTACCCTTGCAGAGGAGAGCACACCTAAAATTTTGGGCAGAACCAGCTCCCAAAAAATCCTTTGGCTATTAACTTCCATGCAATACTCCTGCTGTGGAGGCACAATTGCGTTCCTTCTGGAGGCTGATTTTCTTAAGGCATGCCTTTGCTGAAGTTTTTGTGGGATGTTTTAAAGCAGAGCCCTGTGCAGCCCAAGGCAATCCTCGGCAGAGCGGCTGCTGCAGCACTGCCCACCCACGAGAGGGGCTGGTGGGGAGCAGGAATGCTCCCCCGGCATCCACAGGGCTCCATCCCTTCCTTTCTGCCACAGCAGGAGCTGTGCTGGCGACAGGAATGACTCCTGCTCTGACCATTCCATGCACAGCCCTGGCCTCCTGATAGCACCCCTCCCTACAGGGCAGCTGGGAGCACTTCTGCTCCTGCTGCTCTTCTCGCCTTTTCCAGGTGAGCACAGCTTCTTTCTCCTGCATCTCGCTTGAACAAAGAGGTGCCATGAACCTTTGCTGAACGGATTGCAGATGGAAGCTGCTGCTGGAGCGCAACATCTGCGTCCAGTGGGCAGACAGTCAGAATCTCTGACTCACTGTAATACATGACAAATAGCTACAATGATCAGACATATGACTTCATTGCTGGTCCTAAAGGAATATGGCCGGCAAAATTCATCATTTTCCTCAGATCAATGTTTTAAGACACCACCAAAAATTTTTACCTAATTTTAAAATACATACTTAAAATTTCTACATACACTAGGTACATGATATGAATCTGCATGGGTTGACTCATCACAGTAAGATTCAACAGTCTTCATTATCAAGATATGCTAGAACCATAGGACTGTTAACATAAACTGAATTTCCATAATTCTAAGAAAAAAAGAGATTCACTTTACAAAGGAAAGAAAATCCTTTCTCTTAACCTACCGTTTTAAGCATAGATTTATCACCCCAGAAAACAAAAGCTCAAATGAACTCATAGATTTATACCATACCTTAAACTTTTATTGATTCGGGTTCTATTTGCTGCAGAAATTTGAATTCTGCATGGTTATATACTTTCTCAGAAACCTCAGCCAAATCCTCCTGGATGCTGAAGGCTGGGAAATAAACAATTTCCTACCAACTGGCATGACAAGGTGCAGGATCTTGTCCAGCCAGGTCATACCAGCATGGTGCCTCCTTCTCAACAGAGAGGGGCTTTGTGACTCATAGTAGCTCTTACTTCTGGGCAAGAAAAGTCTCCATGCTCAGGATCAGGTACTCACAATTCACATTTTTCTTTGCTTATAATAACCTTTATCACTTTCTGAAGTACATGAATACTAATCCAATCCATGTTCATTTACCTATTTCTTTCTCTGAGGAAATGCACCTAAGTAGATGACCTAAGGCTCAGCTTCCTGTTTTCCATGCACTTTCTGCTAGACACTGAACATCACTGATCATGTCTTCCTTGCAGACTTTGACAGCACCCTCTTGTTACCAACTCAACATTGGTACAAGTAACGTAAAATGCTGTCTGAGCAGATCTTCCTAACGGGCACAACTGTGCAGAGCATAAAATGAATTTTACAGTCCACGGCCTGAATTCCAACCTGGTTAGAAACAGAGAAATCCAGAGCAATTCCATCAAATACGAGGAGAATAGGCTGGATTTACTTCAGTGCAAATGAAATGGGAGTCCGGCTCTGTGCAGCTCCTTCTTTTGTTGTTTGGAGGCCACAACAGCTTGAATAAAGAATAAGAGAGAACAAAGTGTCCAAGGTTTCTGCCTTTGCTCAACAGATTCAAGGACAAAGGTAAACTCGGCCTTCAAAGACCCTGTGCTGTACAGAGTCAGTTTATTCTTTGCTGAAATACAAAGAAATGAGTTCTGAAAGGCGATTAAAATTTACCGAAACTGCTCTTCAACCTAGATGAAACCTGTTAATTCCAGCCCTTGGTATTTTTTTCCTATTTCTGCTTCATATAAGATGTAGACAAATGTCACAGACTCTGAACTCATAATGTAGCATTCTGACTCAGTGCTTTGATAAAATCTAGCATTTAGATTAATCTAAATCATGTTCTCACTGATGCATCTCTCTCAACAAAACAATACCGATTTATATCTATGTCACAAGGCCTGCAGATCACCCGATGTTTTGTTCCAGTACAGTTTTCCTTTTATCTATTTCCTGGTTTAAATTGATTCCTAGAAGAATTATCTACAGTGCTGCCACGTAACAATACAGCACACAGTAAGTGATGGGGTAACACACCGTCTGTTTTCTTAATCTGTTTCTCAAGTTTTAGTACATGTTTTTGAACCAGTTGTACACAAATGAGCTCTTGAGAGCCAAACTCTGGCCTCCGATTCACATCATTAGCAACACACAATTTTGACAGCTTGTAGTTTTTGTGAGAAGAAAAGCTTTATTGAGTGTAATGAGTCGCCAGAGCTCTCACGTCAGGCTGCTGGCCCTTCTCTCTGGGCATGTAACCAGCCACGGGACTCACCTTCTTATTCCCAGTGAACTGACACCACCTTTACCGCTCCAAAATCCAGCCCCTCTTCCATTACTCAGCCCTGGGGGGAAATTTTTGTGTTAACCCAGGTCCTGAGGAAGACTCTCAGGAAATTTACACCCTGGTGGGAATGGGATTGCTTTATGGGAGTGCCGGCACACAGCACTGAACACAAAGAAAGGCCATCCCAGCTCCACCGGTGTTCTCCCAGGCACGGCTGGTTTTTGGCTGTACGTTCAGCTTGCCACACATGCCAACCACTATTATATATATTTTTGTTTGTTTGTTTGTGTTTTGGGCCTGGTTCCCCACTGCATTTCCTCAGTGCAATAAGTGAAGCCAAGTTAGAACAGGACTGCAGCAATGCTGTTGGGAAATCACACTTGCTGCCTCCTTGCACACTTCAGACGTAACCAAGAACTCCCACCTTCTACTGTTTATAAGTTCTCCTCTTATTCTTTACAGGAAACTTTGGTTATCAAACTGCAAGCGTAGCACATGCAAAAGTGAATCATTCTGTTTGGCTGGGAATAATTAACGGTGCTGTCCCGGAGTGACTCGTGTTATCATCTCACCGTGATAAGGCCTGGATGGCCTCTGGCCCAGACGAGTGGCCCACCGTAGTCACGTTGTACAGGGACAGCAGAAAAGCCAGTCAGCAGCCCCTGCCACTGGTAAAGGTCTGAACTCTTACACAGAACATGCTGACAAACTGGGGGACTTTTTTAGCTCCTGATACGGTATTAAAGCAAACGTCATTATCACTTGGCGTGCCTATGGAGCAACTGCACAGATCTCCAAACCTAAAGAGGGAGGTTGCTGGTTTCGTTTTGACATTCAGAGGAACTGAGGCACCAAGGGAGAGAGATAGCCCCAGCCCTCCTCGTGCTGAGCCCTGGCACCCCTGGGCAGGGTATCCAGTGCCCCTGCTTGCTGGCCAACCTACAGCAGCAGGCACTGGTAATACTGGGAATTATCAACCATTAGGCCGATACCTGGGAAACACCCACTTATTTCTGAAATTCAAAATTACGTTGGTGATAATTCATACAAGTTATATCACATCTTGGTAATCACAGCAGTCCTGTAGGTTCCTATGCTAAGCAGATACAACTCCACCAAAGCGACTCTGCAAATCTCACACTACATACTTACACGAGTCCTCACTCTCAATGACTCACACGGCAAAATGGGATGGAAAACATCAGCCAAGTCAGAAAAAGAGAGCCATTTACTCATTAATACACACTGACTTTTCTGTCCAATGAGAATAAAGTTGAACAGAAACCAGTCCTCATATCAAAAACCATTCAAATCCTGCAAGTTGTATTTGCTGCAGCACCTACCTGATTCAAAGACCCCCTTTTAGACCTGCATGTTATGCACAAGTACACTGGGCTTGAAATTTCATCTATTTGTCTGCTTAGAAGACAAAAAGACAAAAATTTGTCTGTTTAGAAGAGAAAAAAATGTGAATCATACACTCCACAACAACAAATGTCAATAACCTTAACGTTGGTCTGTGCCTCGTGGTTGTCATTTCACCAAATACTACTCTGACCTATCAGCACAGAATTTAAAGTGCCCTAGGTCTTCATAATCTTAAGATTTGAGATGGCTCACTGGGGTCTTCATTAAGGTCCCACTTTCTGACTGAAAGTGCTGGCAAGAATTTCTCCCTTCAGGCCAAATATGCACAGAACTTTGTCTGGCTGTGAGGTCTCCCCATATTGAATCCCTGGGCTGCTCACTAAACTACAGTCAAATATTTCTGTGTGGTGAGGGCATGCTGTGGAGCTTCTGTAGTTATATCCTGCACTAAGAGAAAAACAGCAGCTTAAACGATCAGGCCTGTACTTTAGGAGAATTTTTTAAACCCTATAATAATGGTTTGCTATACATAGGTTGCAGAAATGGATGCCTTTATCAATGCAAAAACAAAAAAAAAAGTAGCATGAACATTTTCAGCTGTTCAAACAGGAACAGAATGTGCAACATGCAGAAACTGAATTGCTTCAGATGAAGAAAAAAAAATCTTTAAGGTACTAGCACCTAATTCCACGTTTTATTTGTTTCTGACAAAATTCAAGGGTCAGACAGAATACCCTGCACCTCAGAGCAAATGTCCTGCAAAGTCAGGCATCCCTGGCACTCCGGGGTTAGGTGCAAGTAAGGGTTGTGATTGCCTCTGTGAGACGGCACCTCATGGGCAGCTGAACAGCACATCCGGGTGGATACTGCAACTTGCTGGGTTTCAGGAGCTCTTCCCTTGGACTCCACCAACTCTGAGACTGCTCTGTTTTCCCCTCTGCAACCAGGACCAGCCACACTCTATCTTAGAAAACGCTTTAACGGCAGCCACATAAAAACAATGTGCCTAGCAACTCCCAGAAGGCTGAGAGACTTGTTTCCTCCCCCCTTTTCCCCTCAGCTGACACACGTCTGGTTATTCCAGTGGCTGGGGGAGCTGTAACTGAGCTCTGGGGACCAACTCCCTCCTCGTACGCCAGCATCGCTATAAACGTTTCAGTGTGCTATCCTGTCCCATCTGTTGGCAGCAGTAACTTTCACCCAGATGCAAAGGCTAGCCAAGTCAACAGAGAAGAAATTGGTCTGTAAGTCTTGCAGGTCATCAGCCAGGACGTGTTCAAAATCAGAGCATTAAATACATCGGGGTTCGCATAACTCCAAACAAATAAATGCAGCCTTTGGCTTTACCAGCATCTTTGTCTAACGGGAAAGGAACTTCTCACTCGTCTGCTGTCGCCTCAGGTGTATTAATTTTGCAGGCAGGCTGTGGCTGACTTTCCATCCCCCCCACTTGAGCAGACACTTCAGTACAAATACTACATTCTTCTGGCCCTGAGGGAAATTCTTCCTGCCTGCATTTTAACAGCTGAGCTGCACGGCACTCTGGGAGACTTAAATATGGCACAGTAGTTCTATTGTTTAATATTACTAAAACTGCTTGCTCTCTTGTGATTCTGCAAGGTCCTGAAGTATAGCAGTAAGTGCTAATCTGTTTCCTATCTATCAGCTAGTTCTCTCTTTTCTGGTGGATACCACTTGCTAGTTTTATTTTAGAGATGATTACAGATGCATCAGAATACAACAGAACTCCATTATCAGTTTTCATTTTTTCCTTATGAATATGAATTTCAGCGACAGTTTTCTTTGAACCATCTGGATTTGAACAGACTCATCTGACTAAAAGGAAGTTCCAGTCTACCAGGAAGTTTTCCAACTACTTTATGCCAGACAAACTTCTCATGGCTTGATCTACCAACACTGCAATCGTCACAAACAGACCAAGTAAAGCAAGAGAGTACAGCCCAAAAATAGCCTAATTCAGTCAGTGGATCTGCTAGGCTTCCTAGAAGATCTCTGTTTTGTCCTAAACCTCTATTTGTTAAGGAATAAACTTGCTTTTTCATTGTCACTAGTAACACATCTTTTGTGCTGACACAGTTCAGGCTCTACTGACCATAGTAATTTTTTCTACCTGCTGCCATCTGTTTCCTTTATCTTACAAACCTCCAGCCTCTGCGTAGAGGGGGCATCTCGGATGTGCCAGTTGAGTCCTCCAAGACTGGATGGTGACACTATGGAGCTGCCCCCTTCTCCTCCTCCTTCCCTATTCTCCCAGCCATCTGCCACACACACCTTCACACAGCCCACTCAGGTGTCTGTGAACCTGCTGGATATCACCAGAACTCTTTAGGTCCAAGAGGTGTGCTCTGCCCACCTTCAGGGTGCACAAACTCCCTCGTGCTCTATCCAGTACCCTGCCTGGGAACTGCTCTGAGCAAAGGTGCTGTCTCTGAGATGGGATTTTGCAGGTAGAATAAATGCAAAGTCAGTGGGACAGCAGCCAGCACAGCGAAGGAGAAATGTTCAGTACTGATAATAAACATCACTGTATTTTTGTCTATTGAATACATGTTTCTCAGACTGAGTGGAACTGTCAACTGATACTTGAGAAAACCAAGAGGAGTTCTTGGCAGTCAAACCTTTTCTAAATAGGGAACTTTCTCTCCAACAAACGTCAGCTTGAGACTGCAGGCATATTCAAGATGCCTTTTTTAAAAACTTGAGGAAATTCACAGTACTACATTCTTTTTCTTTCACTCTAAGGTTTAGCATTAATTTTGCTTGTTCACAGCTATAACCAATCCAACAGACTAACTTCAGGTTTTATGATAAGGACGAAAACAGACAAAAAGATTTAAGAGTCCTGGGGATCCCTTTCTTTTGACCACTAGGAACTCCACTGGCTGAGGGGATGAGTGACTGGCTTCCTCTAATACAGATGCCTCTTCATTCCTGCGGACCTACAGGGTAGTTTGAAACCTGACACTGGTTTTCTGCCTGACTCTGGTTCAGTAACACACAGTGCTTCTGCCAGCCCACAGGGCTGGTTAAATATCCCATGCCTGGGATGGGATCATGGTTTTTTTTCCTTAAGTAGAGTAGAACCTTTTTACAGTTATGCCAATCCCCCTAAGACTCTGCATGTCTTTAATAAAGTGGGATTTTCATTATAATCAGAACTGCAATTAAGTAGAATTTATTGCAACAAAGCAGTTTTTCATTCTAGTTTTCTTGTAGACATAATTTCACTCTGTCTGGATTTGTGGTGGGCACACCCCATTTTATTTCATTTAAATGAAAAAATCTGTGTAATTATACTATTATCTTTGATACAAAGCAGTCTCTGCATCTTCTGCCTACGAGTAGCATTTCCTTTACAAAAGAACTGCTGGATATGCCAAAGAAGATGCTGCTAGTATAAAATAAATTATTATTTTATACCAGCAGCACGATTTTCTCCCTAGAAACACACAAGCAATCAATATGTTACCAACTCCTAGTAAAGTTTTGCAGGATTAAAGCTGTGGCAGCTGAGGCCTCAGCGGAGGAGTCTCCCACAGGGCAGCTCTTTAATAAAGAACCCATCATCAAGGAAGCCCATAAAGCACTCTGACATTGTAGTCCTTAACTGGGAAATAAATCCAGCTGGGTATCAAATATCCACTTAAGATGCAATCCTGCCCTACTGCCCAAATATACTCTCTCCAGGTACCATGTCTGCATTTCTCAAATAAAGTACACAGGCCATAATTATCCAGATAATAATCTATAGATGTTGAATAGCCTCATGTATATTATTTAACCTTGAGATTTCCAGGAAAGAGAAACATCATCTGGAGATACTTGCGTCAAATCCTTTTAAAAGTTGCAGGGCGTCAGTGAAGCTTTGTCACAGAGAGCTGCTGCAGTCACAAAGTTTGAAAGGTTTGGAAAGATCTGTAACATGTGGGGGGGGTAAGAAGAGAAGATGCAAAAGCACTGAATAAATCCTTACTGTAAACACAAGCTCACTTGCAAACTGCATAGCATAAGTGCTGTATAAACCACGAAGGCTTATGAGCACACAGCCAGCAGTGGCTGAAAGGTGCATCTGGTTGAGCAGATGTGGACTCTTCAAGTGTCACTTGAACAGAAGTTATAGAACAGTGCTTGTCTTCCCTATAATGTGAGTGGGTGTCAGAAAATTTTTTCTCAGAAGGTTTATCAGACTCCTCAGGTTACCAGTCTGCAGACCCTTGAGTGGGCCCTTCCACAGGGGATGTCTGAACACCAGCACCACGTGCTGCCTCTGAAATGAGCAGGTTTTCTGCTCCTCCTGGCAAGAACCGCAAAATTTGAGCAGAGCCGAGCCGAGACTAGAGCAGCAAAAACAACTTCTCAAATATCAGGATCACCAGGTGCCTACCACCTTCTGCACAATTTTACTGACACCTAAATTTATCTGGCTCATCTAAAACGGCCTGGTGTTGCAACTGAGAGTGCCACAAATGTTTTACAATAAGAACCAGTGCTGGAGCTGTGCACAGGTGGCTCTGCTGCCACATGGAACAGAGCTTCATACGGCACCTTTCAGTCAGGCAGCGACATCCTCGTTCCACTTGGACAGCAATGAGGAACTGAAAGAAGGAGCAATATGAACGAAAGAAGCTCCACTTACTCATTATATAACTGAATAGTGTCCACCCATGCAAAACCCCCACGATTAGCTGCAAGGAAAACTGGCCTCTATCCAAAATCAACCTCCCTCGAGATCCAAATTCTGGCATCAAACAAGCCTGTTTAATCTGTTTTGCAACTATCCAGAATGTGTTTCTCACTCTGCTGGTTTTCCTAAGGAGAGGATGCAGCAGGCCTGGGCCTTCTGTTGAGAGCGTGAAAGCTTTATGCCAAAGAACAAACAAGAGAAAATAGACATTAAAGTCCTGTCTGGCGACACCATTAATAAGTTCACAGTCACCATTTCCTTCTTCCTCCCCTGCACCAAGTGTTTCTTCCCAGACAGTGATCCAGACTGCTGATAGCTCTGGCTGGGAGCTTTTACCAGAAATTTTAGCAGGAAATGTTAATTTGCAAGCCTCAGTGTCCTCCCTTGGGGAGGATGGATGCTGTATCTGCATGACCAAACTGTGGGGACTTCGAGCTCCTCTGAGCTGCCTGCAACAGGCAGAAGAGAAACTCCTCTGTATCTCCAGCAAAGCTGAGTAAAAAACCAACTGTACTCATTTATTTTCTTTTGCCTTTCCCCCCAAGCTACGAAATACTAGGAAGAACGTCCAAAGCAAACAGAAAGATTCTATTAATGAAAATATGCAATTTAGTGTAGTTTCATGGCCTGACTCTGAGCTCAGCCAGACTTCTAGGACACAAAACTTAGCTGGAAATTCATAGAACTAAAATAAAACAAAAAACTATTGCTTAGTGTAAAAATTATACTGCATTTCTATAAAGCAGTTTAATGGGAAAGACAGCCTGTGTGGATCAGTAAATATAAGGCATTACAAATAAATTAGGTATCAAAGATAAATAGTTTTTTAGTATAAAGTCTAATGTCTCATATGAGCAACAGAAATGAAAAACCAGACTCACTTTATCAACAGTTCCAATAAAGCTACAGTAAAACTATAGGTCACTTTGAGAATTAAAAAATAAAAGTAAACCTATAAACTCACCGAAGAATGATGTAGATCTGACTCTTTAAAAGTTTATTACTCAGATATATCACCTGATTTCTTTTTCTTCCTCTACGAGCTTTGAGCATAAGGCTGTAATTACTTACTACAGATGCAGGAGAGAACAGTGTCCTTGATTATGGAAGCTTTTTTCAATCCTGGGAAGTTTCATTTGACTTGTTTTATGTGTTTGCATGTTCCTTTAAGCCAGGACAAACGCTCTTACCACATTCATATTTATGTGGTTAGCAGCTTTTTCTGCATCTCTTTTGTCCTCATCCTCTAAAGACAAAACAAATGGTGTGCTGCTCAGGGCTGAACTTTATAATTTTAATAATAGGTTGCAGCAGGAATATATTTTGACTAACTCTATGAGCCACTACCACGTACAGTCTAAGCACCTACCATGGAACACCACAGTTCTAATTGTTTTCTTCACGGCTTAATTTGAACCCATATGTCATACTCCGGGTGACTTCAGAATATACTATGAGACACATAATTTAATCCAGTTGTATTCTGTAATCTAATTTTGCTAAGAACCTTCAAATACATTCCAACAAAAAGCTCCCTTATGTGAAACAGCAGGAACACATTAGAGGTGGCATCAAACCACTACTCCATTAGACATAAATTACTCACAGTATGTTCCCCACCAAAACAGAGTAACAAAATTTGCAGGCCACAGTACGAGGTTGTACCCAGAAATACTTTCCAGATGAAGCAAGCAAGATTTTCAGTGGTTTTGTGACACAACTGACAATTTCCTGTGAGTGGAAGAGGTTATCTGGTGCGTTCACTGCACGGATTCTGTGTCCTTGCACATCTCCTTTTCTGAGTTCCACACAAGGAAAGCTAAAGAGGGCACTTGTACAAACCAAGGTCCATCGTGACTCTCGGTGTCCTTCCCTCTCTGCCCAGCTGGCCCTGAATGCTGAGTAATTGCTCACCTGGGAGTTCCTCTGTCAGACAAATCCAACAAATCCACTGCCGACCAACCGCGTGTGGTACTCCAGCCCCGTGCCCTTCTTCATTCTTAAATAACACAGCCCTGCCATTGCTACCCACGTGCTCTTTGGGAAGGAAGTGAAGCATGGCTAGTTTGTACCATAAATTAATACTACTTACAACATCTAAGACCAATTTAAACTTTTTACAAGAGAAACATGCCCATGTTGGGAACAATATTTTTCTGATACTGTAAATATGAAGCCATGGGTGTCACAAGTCACATATTACATTTCTGCTTCAGACCAAGTTTCAAGACAGAATTTTGCGGTGTTTATGACAATTTAATAGCTTAACTGATGATTTTGCTTTGCAATTCTGCTCTGTATTTTTAGCCCATTCTGGTTTTTTCTAATCTGCATGGCAAACAGGGCATATAGAATTACCAGGACTACCACGGGATTGCCTTCCTATTTTTTCTACAGTAAGAATAATCTCTTGGCTCCGCCAGTCAAGGAAAAACACTTCTTCCTCCAAGTCTGACTTTGAGAATTAAGCTACAGCCTTTGCAAGCAGCACTATGCAAATCAATGTTTCCCACATAAGAAGCTTTTCACAGAGTCTGCAGCAAGAAACACCTTATGATAAGTGTAGACCTATTTTTTGCAGTACATGACAGCATACTTTCTTTCTGAAATGCTCCATCATTTCCAGCATTTCTGTCATACAAGATCATTTTTATTTTCTTTTAAATCTAGTTACTACTGTTCCGTCATTGTAGTGCCAGCCAGCTGTTTTCTCAACACAACCCTCCCAGTCTCATCCTAAACTCTCTCAGTTTCGTATTGTTGGAAAAACTTGTGTCCCTTTGACTGCAAACCACTGGCAATGGTGAGCATTCATTTCACTCTCTGTTCTGTCATCTAACACAAGACTGAACAACTGGAGCCCCAAGCTGATCATATCAGCACTCCCGGAGTTAGAGGCAAACATCTGGAATTTATTTGTTAGAAATAAAATGAATGACATCTTTTCAGGAGTTTTAGCTTGCACCTGTACTTATAAATCTCCATGAGGGCCAGTTATGAATAAATTTAACTGGGAGCAGAAGGCAGAAGGCTCAGATTTTGAGCCCTTTGGCTCAGTCCCTGTCAAGGGCCCCAGGAAGAAGGTTGGTACTAGGATGCCCTGGAGACCAAATTTGTTGAGCTCTCCTCCTCCACTGCAGGATAAGGAATAGGCTGTATTAGGCTTGCTGGGCCCCCCATGCCGGCAGTGCCCACGTGCAGACAGCTCTGCAGAGAGGAGGGGGGCACAGCTCCCCTGGTGCCCTCTCCCCAGTGATGCAGAGATCTATCCAGCCTTACAGTCCACACAGGCAACTGGGAGCTTTGTCCAGCTTTGCCATGGAGGAAATGCAACCCTGAAGGTTATTTTTGTTGGCTGTAACACCATTACAGGTTCAAACTTCAGCTGAAGCTGTGAAGGGGAATTAAAAAGAGCACAGGAGAAATTTAAGAGGACAGCTCTGCAAACAGAATAGTAATGGCGGGGGGGGCAGAGGTCAAAAGAATCAAACACCACCACTGTTATCTGATGGGAAGGCACAAAGATACAGGATGAACCTCAGAAAACATGGAGAGGAGGGAACAGGGAATACACAGAGAGGAAGAAGGGCAAGGGAGAAACAAAGAGATAGAAGCCCCTGCCAGTTGTTTGGATGAAGCGTTACCTTTGCCTAGGCACTGAACTCATTGTCTGCAGCCGTCTCCTTTCCTGCTTCTTTCCTGAGCCTCCCTCAGCACAGACAGTGCTTGTTCCAAATCGGAAGGTGACTGATGTGGGTCCTGCACTATGGGCAGGTCTGTACCAGGGACTAGATCAGCTTCTTTATTTCCACTTGTGCAGAGTGCAAGGTTTGCACTGCAAGCGTTTAACTGAAGTGCAAGTCAACCACATCTTACCCAACTTGGCAGCCTGTCTTGGAAAATGTTCCTGTTCGGGCATTAGTACGATTTTATTGAGACCAAGCCCATCCAAAATGCAAGCACACACCTGGAGATGTAAGGCAGATGCACACAGGTACCCATGGCTGGGTACTGCATCCAGTCCATTTCTCCATACCCTGACTACGGGCCCCACTAGGGATGCAGGATGCTGCAAGAACAGGAACTTGGTATTGCAAGGAAACCCTCTCATATTCCTTTCTGATTATGATGGAAGATACTCTGAGGCAAATAGCATTTTTGTCTCTGCAGAAACCCAGGCATGAAGATGTCAGAAATGATGACAAGAACTCAGCATTTCAATGAGGTGACAGCCCACATGCTCCACACTCAGTGCTTCACACGCTCAGACTATTTCCAGTTACTGCAAGCATCAGTGAGACACTGCAACAAAACTGAATTTAGTAGAGAAAGGCAGTAGGCAAAATGTTCTGGCTGTACCTTAATAACACCCTTTAAAAAATAAAGATTAATGCCCCCAATGGTGGGATAGTTCCTATAATCCACTGCAGCACACCCTGTAGTTCTGTCTGTCATCAGATACTCCTGGATTTTTTCAGTGCTCTGCAAGTTGATTCCAAATGTTCTGTGATGTGGGATTTTTCTTTTTCTAGTGTTTGGTGGGCAGTTTTAAATTTTTTTTTGGGGGGGGAGTGTTTTGTTTTAATAAAGGACCTTAGGAGAATCCTTACAAGAATTGTTTCCATGAAGTGATCAAATGCTCTTTGCCATGTGTACAAGCTCTTTGGAGAAAGGAAAAATGGGATTCAGGGGCACAGTAACACTAACCTGGGAGGAACCACTTGGAGCATGACAGACCTACAGAAGAGAGGGGAGCACAAGACTCGGGTACTGTGAAGCACACAGCATGCCCTATTTCTACAAAGGTTAGGTGGGTTTTTAACAATAGGTGCCCCCTCTTGCTACGGGTGACAGGAGGCCAATATGACACTGTCGGTCCTATCAATGAAAGCGCCCCAAGCTTTGTCCGGAAGAGCTGTTGAACTTCCTGAGGCCTGCTCTGCTTATCGCTGGTGCTTGTCCGAGTGGAAGTTAATGACCCTGTGGCACTGGCCAGGACACAAGCAAACCAAAAACGTAAGGGGATCAGCCCCCTGGCAGAGTGTCAGCACTCCTGAGCTCAGCACCACGCTGCTGCTCTGGCAGCAGAGGAGCTATTGATGAACACGTTGCTGGCAGCTCCTCTGCCTGCAGAGCTACAGCACCAGCAGCAGAACGCTGTGAATACCTGACAGAGGTGTTTTCACACATATATCACACAGCACCACATTATAAACTATTTCAGGCTGCTTCAGGAAGCTGCTAACATAAACTCACGGAAAAAAAACCCCAAATCCATTAAAAAACCCCCACAGCCTGAAACAAGTATTTTATCACTGCTCAATGTTTGAACTGTCAGCTTCATCCCCCTGGCAAGTAGGCAGCTCTAGCTCACAACTGAACACCTACTTTATTTATTTAGCTCTGCTGCATTTAACCTTACATCCTGTCTGCTGGGTGCATCCGGCTCCACGGATCTCCACGCAGCAAAGCCTGAGCGTAAGGTGGGGGAGCTGCTTTCCACAAGCCAAAAAACAGGAAATTTGATGACATTGTTCAGTGAGCAGACGTCAGCAGAGAGTGATACAAAAGAGTAAACAACTTCCTAGCAGCAGCAGACAAATGGGCCGGAACTACTGGAATCCTGTGATGTCTGGTGTGTTTTGCATGAAAATTACTGTTTCGGTGAAATTGGGAGAGATCTTTCGCTGATGCAAATTGGAGCTGCTCCCTAGAAAACTGGGAACGACACCAGTTTTGTCTGTTTCATATCTGACTCCAAGTCTTCACCTCTCTGATCCTGAACACACAGTTTTTGAGAACTCATATTGTTGACATTCTACATATTTTCCCAATATTCTCATTATTTTAAAACACACAAAAAGTTGATTTGAGTAGAAAGGATAAACTTCAGTGAAAATATGCAAGGCAGTACCAGTAATGCAGGTGCCACTTCATTATGATTATATCTATGCAATGGATATGTAGACATATGACCTATAATATTCTTGTTTAAATACTTTGATATGAAGGAAGCACTTTGCTGATGGAACCACACAGTAGGCATGGCATCTCCTTTTCGGATTTTGGTGTTTGCTTTGTGGAATCTGCTCTCCTATTTTCCAGCTATGGGCAAATGTCAAATGTGATCCGAAAAATTAACCTCTCAGGTAGGCATGCAATGACTCAAAGCCAGGTTACAGCAGGTAGGAAGGAAATGTAAGGGAGGATATTTTTACTCCAACAGAATGCCATTCTGCCCATCTCTCTCCAGTTTAAAGGCCTCTTAACTGCAAGAAGTAATATTTGACCAGTGACTACAAAAATGGAGCTTCACTAATGAATTCCAGTCAATTGTGTCAAGAAGGATGGTAACCCCCTGGAAAAACTCTCTTTCCTACACATCTATGTGTAAAGAGACCACCAAGGCATTTAATTTTGCCCTTTGTACCATCGCTTTCAAAGGGATGTAGAGAATTAAGTCCTATTCTGAACAAGTTAGTTTTCAAACTGTTGACAAACAAGTCAGACCAGGACTCAGCTGGGGCTTTATGAGCTGGAAACATCTGGGGACCTTACAGAAAATACACAAGGATGTTCCCCAGGGGGATGCAGTTCAGTAGGTGCCAAACCCAGGACTCTCATCTCACCCAGGTATCCCCTCTAGCCAAAATCTAAGCAGAACTGACTCTTAAGATGAAAATTAGCAGCTAAATTTAGAGCTGTCCATAGGATGGCCCTACTCCCGGTAACAGAGAGAGAGAACAACAGGAAAGAGCCAGATGCTTCTTGGCTCTCCTTGCCAAATTCTCCTGTCTTTGGAGACAAAAAAGGTACTACGTAATCCTGGGGAGGAAGACACACCAATAGCCATGTCAACGCTGCAGTCAAATGACAAGGCAAACACACTGGGCCAAATCCATCTGCAATATAACCAGTGATTTGAGCAAACTTTGTTCTTCCTAAATCCTGGCAAGTAGCTACAGGCTAACAACCGGCTGGGCAAAAATAAATAAATGCATGCACCCAAAGAGCAACAAATGCCAATAAAACCCAGCAGGTCTGTAAACAAAACAAAACTGCTTTTCACTCATCACTCTACATACATCAGAATCTTCCTGGCTTCAATTAATTTGTTCTTCCAGCAGAGTATGAGTTTGCACCAGTTCTGTCATTCTTCCCTGACTCCTCGGTTTGAATGCAACAATTAAGGGCTTAGAAAACAAACTCCCCTCTGAAGCTAATCATTCCCAATCCTCTTCTATCTTTGCTTATATGGTGAAATTAGAAGCATATACATCACTAGCAAAAACTTCCAAGAATAAGCAAATCAACCTGGAGGAACTCCAAAGTGTTTATCAGAGAATGATATTCACCTGGGTGTGCCAATAATGTCAAGAAGTCAGTCGTGTCAGAAGACAGGTTTTCTGCAAACCCCACATGGCTTCAGGATGAAATCATTATTTTGCTACAACTCCCCTTCCAGCATTTCCTTGCACTGAGGCTTTTGGTAACTGCATGGCTAGGGAAGAAGACCTTGCTCCGACCTGCAGGAACAACGATGACAGTGCTGTGACACGACCCGAGTGGAGATACACAACTGTGCAAGCCTGTCATCCACATGGCCCACTTATTTAGGGCCTTCCATTGTTAGGTTGTGATTTATACCACTAGGGGTGACCAAAGGCAGACAGCGTGTGGTTTTAAATACAAACGAAACCATGGAATCCCATTGTGTGCGGGCACAGGAGCAAGCAGAGCATAGGAAGGGTGGGTGGCTGTGCTGAGCTCTCTGAGGACAGGGGTTAGTTACCACCTCTTCTTGACAGGATCTGGCAGAAAGGACAGCAATTTCTACAGGAATTCCCTCCCCCTTTTAATGGTCTGAGGTGCCAGACTACCAGGTATGCCACGAAACACAAAATGTTCTCCAGTTATCTCTACAATGCCGTACTGCTGAGACTGATTCAGCAGCCAGGCCACTGTTTCCTGCTTTTTCCTGTGCACCTAAGCCAAGAACTCCTTTCGACTTTCTGTGCCTGGGATCAGTCATTATCACCCATGTTTAATTAAATTTCTACGTATGGTTTTATTTCATGGCAGTGTGTTTTGAAATTTTACTGCTTCAGTGTAATGTAAAAGCACCTTTTAATAAGATTAAATGAGTAATAAAAACCCAGCCTACGTCTAGAGGGGAGTGAACCTGAAGACCACTAACTACGGTATTTCCTCAATTTTACACCTATTTCGGGTCACTTTACATTAAATTAGCAAATGGACTAAACTGAAATATGTTCTGATACAAAAAGAACGCTTGTCAGGAAAAACGAGAGCTCCAAGGGTTTGATGCACCTACCATGTGCCCATCCACAAAGGGGAATGTGTTTCTTACAGGATCACTGCACAGTGGTAAGCTTTGTTTCTGTAGAGATTTTGACATATGGCTGAAGTTAAGACTTAAATTAGAATATTCCTCTTTGAATTGAGAAATGATCTTTCTGTGCAAATGAATAGTGTATTCAGTGTGAATAAAGCTTCTGCTATTGCACAGTTCATCTTATCTACTGATGTAATTTCCTTTTAGCTGCTTCTGTAATATTAATAATCGCCATACAGCCAAAGAGGTCATACACTAGGAATGTATACTTAAAAATTCTTCGACATCGCAGAAGAGTTGGAACAAAAAAATCTGTGTTTCTGGCTACACGAACACACTGAGTGACTTGCAAGAACATGACGTTACGTCATTTCAAGGTGGGGATAAAGAAACCTGTCTGCTCAGCGGAAAAAGACTCCAGACTGCAGGAGAAATGCAACAACCGAACTGAGAAAGGAAAATCACGAATGAGCAGTGAACCTAAGCTTCCTTCATAAGCATAAGAAAGGGCCATAAATAAAGTAATCATGCTGATATAGCTAAAGCATCACACGCACAAAAAAACCATTATTTGATTTATGGGTTCAGGACACTTCTTATGTGATCCTCGATAAGGTAATTCTTGTTCTAAAACTGATTTTCAGCAGCGACTTCTCTTTCCCTGAACACAACAGAAGCAGCATCCTGAACACAGCATTTTCAGCACTCAATTCCTTGATGCACAGACACTCCAAGGATCCCCACTTACCTACCCAGCTGAGGAGCAGAAAAAGGGAAACATGCAGGTACAGAAAAATTGATGTTTTTAAGGACACTGGTACCTTTTAAGGTAAAAAGCTGGAGCATTTTTTTTGCCATGAGTGCTCTGCTTGGTGGGACTGTGGCTGTTTCCTGGTGTTAAGGAGTTCAGCTCTACGTACATGAATGGGAGCAAAAGAGGATAATGAACTTCTACCACGTCACAGTCGCACGGTTAAGACGCCAGCACTAAAAACCTGGAAATCCTCATCACCTCTCTAACTCACGGAGGAACGCAGGGTCCTGTTTTTCAGATCCAAAGAAGCTTAAGAGACAGGAGAACTCAAAGAACTGGCTACCTGCTGGTAGTGAAGTGGGATTTGGGAGGATCCGCCCCTTGAGCTTCAACAGGATACCCACACTAACATACCAAGGGAAATAAGTGTATGTGGAAAATGAAGTTAATGTTTAAAAAAGAGAATTCAGATGTTCTTTAACATCTTTGATGTATAAAAGCCCTTCATGTCACCATATATAATTTTGAATGAAGCATTTCTTCCTGAAAACAATGAAAATTACTTTCTAGTAAAAAGCAATCGTTTCTGCATGGAAAATTTAAAAACTAGATCAAATACTACATAAAAAAAGTAAATTTAAGGAGACAAGGTCTAGGGCATGTGGAGTGAAGAGACATTACAGCCAATTAATTAACTCTCAAGAAATAGCCTCAGAACACAGTAACTGGAAGCTTTCAAGATGGGCTGATGAAAAAAACCCTAAGAGTATGATCTAGTAAAAATAGCAGTGATTCTTTAGAATATTACAGAATTGATATCTCACAAATACATTATTTTCATTTTTTTACTTTGGCTGGATATATGTCTATGACAGACACTGCGCTCTTTTATGTACTGGAAATCATTCTTTAAAGTAAATTGAAGCTTATTGTTCTGAAAAAATTATTGTTCCTTCCTCAGGTTTGAAGGCTGGTTAGTTCATAAAGGTACAGGATTTGTTATTTTCCCTTAAGTCAAAGCACTTAAAAGCATTTCAAAAGCCACAAAGAAAGGTTGTAAACACTGTTAGGGGAGCTGTATAAGCTACAACTTCTGAGCAATAGTCCAAAATAGTTTGAGCAGGACTTGGGGGAGGGATTGCAGAGGGATGCAGGCACACACAGATAAGCAGCTGGACACAGAAGTTGTATCTGACAAACCCAACCAGCTAAATCCCAATTTGTAGGAAATGCCATGGCAGAGCACAGGCACTGACTTCCATGGAACCTCTTTTGTTGAAAACCCATGCTCTGCACGTCCAGCACACAAACATATCTTATTACAGTCAAGGGAATTTTAAGTTGAGCTTGTGCTTAAGTGCTTGCTGAAACACAGCTCGTACACCAGAAAGTTTATAATACGCATTCATTTTCAATCAGACAACCTAGACATTGCAGGAATTACATCTTGCTCTTAGGATTGCACTTGGACTGATTTTGTCAGTCCCCAAAGAGAGAATTCCACTGTTAATTACAAGAGCTGGGATTAACCATGTACTCTAGTAAAGACACTAGAAATCCTAGCAGGATGTAACTGTATATATAATTACACTTCTCACAGATATTTCAGAACAAAATATAAATCTCAGTTAGTGCTTACTGATACCCCCAGAGCATACAAACTCATAAATGAAAGTTTTGTAGATTTATAAACAGATAGAGAAAAGCTTATTGGAAAACATCAGACTAGCCACACTTACCATACTTAATTTCAATGAGGTTCTGGCAACCTAGAAAATATAAAGGAAATGGTTGTGTAATGCCTAATGACTGCTTAAAATGGAAAAAATGTTTCTTTTATCTTGGCTTGTTCTAAGGGGATGGTCAGAGAGTACAGCACTGCTCAAATATGAAATCATGCCTATGATCAACTGAAGCTTTTAAAAGCTGTGTGCATGTATTGTACACTACCAGGTTAGCTTTGAACTGTGCTGAAAAGAGAGTAATTTCTATTTACTAGGGAGCTGTGGTTTTAACTTCACAGCACAAAAGCAATACATTGACTGTCCTGCAACTAAGCCAAGGAGACTGGACTAAGTATTGTCATGAGATTAGGAAAGAAACCTATAAATACGTTTATATCTATGTATCTACTTGATACTGAAAAATCTGTACTCCATTTCTTTGTTCTCTGACTCTCTATACATTAACCAGCTGTTGCAAACTACCAGGAAACTGTCATTATTGCATACTTCCAAAGCTTCCCACTTTCATATATCCCAGCTTCTGGAAGGTGCTATCATTGGAGCACACCAAGAAGGCAATGAACAAGGTCTGTGTTTCTCCAAGTGGAATCTTTGTGGGGAACACTCTTTGGTATTGGCCCTGCTCAGGAGACATGAGACAGGCACTGCCCCTCAGCACAGCCTCCCTGAGAGTTACAGGGGACCTGTTTCAACAGAGGCATCAGAAACAAAAACGTCAATGTAGTCCTAGCCTACACAGGCACAGCTCTCGCAGTCCTGTCTCTGAGATGTCCCAGCAGAAAACTATGTTTTATACCATACAGATAGGCTTTGAGCGTTTAGAAACAATAAATTCATTTATTTTGTTGCAGTATTATGCCTTATACTGCATACACCAAGCATAAAATTCAGGCTAACATATACCAAGATTTTCAACTTCCATGCTAAGAAAAACACCTCCGGTGCTTCTGGTCTTGAACCTTGCATTTCTTGTTGACTTCAACTCCATGCCTTCTGAGGCAAAAGTGCTTTTAATGCACCAACAGTTTATTGCTGTTACCATCACCAAAGAGGCCTTACAAAGGGGCATCAGAATATTACATCAATGAATATGAGTACTGGTAGGAGCAAAGATGCCCCCAGGTGAGGATCTGACCCTTTTGGCTATTATTTTGGAAGTTGCACTTTCCACGGCTGCAACTATATTTCACGGCCAACAGCTGTCTACATGTACTATAAAGCTCAAGACTCCCTAACAGATGATATTCAATTTAACAATCCTTAAAAATAAGAAAGGCAACAATGGCAACACACAGGCTCAGCATCCGTCTTGTTATCTGTTTACACTGGAAAGCTATAAAGACACTGGTCATTATTTCACTGCTTTTGCAATTATTAATCCCTATATTCCAAATCAATTTGAACATGGATGGTAAGTTTTTGGTACTTTAGCTCCTGCTGTGCAGCACCTTACTCCTTGAAAAGTCTGGGCAAAATAAAAATGTTGGCAAACCTGAGCTAAACTTGAAACCAACTCGAAAGATTAATTCTGAGGGCAACTGTAGTAGAAATCTTTAACACGTCACTCTACACTCCCTGCAGCATTTCTAACAAGATATGAATGAGGAGTTAGCCAATAACCTACTTGAGGGATGCAGGAAAGCATCAGCAGCTGTCACTGCAGCAGGCTCCAGAGAGCTGCAGAGATTCACACCTGCAAGGGGCCGTGCTTTGAACACAACTTCCAGTACTTGTGTGAGTGAACTGTTCTTTTTTCCTTACAAACTCCACACATGACTTAGCAATTTCATTTTCTGGAGTGCCCCCAGACCAGCAGGTTGCAGTTCATCGGGCTAGGACTGTGCAAACCTGTGGCAAAGCCTATGATGTGAAGCCCCCGCTCAGCGAGGTCCCCGGGGATGTGTGAGATCCGAGAGGCCCCACGTCCCATCCAATCCTCCAGCGGGTCCAGTGGCACTGCCCTTCCTCCTGCTGAGCGGGGAGGAGCTGCTGAGAGCTGGCATCTCTCAGGAGGTGAAAGAATGTGAAGAGTTCAATCCAACCAACACTTTACAGATGACAATGAATTCCTACGGAAGCAGAGCTGCGGGGCAGCGTGACAGACACGCCTGACCACAGGCTGTACTTGGGTTCATGCTGATGAAGGTGCAACAAGCCCCAATCCCTGTGTGGGGCTGGGAATCCTGGCTCATGCACAGGGGAATGAAGATGCCTCAGAAACATATTTTGAAAGGTGGTCTCAAAGCCCAAAAATGCAAGATAAACAAAGTACAGAACATGACATCAGAGCTAAACCAAAAACACATATCCTGTCTGTACTATTGACCGACAGCCAACTACTTCACTCTATAAATATTACCAACAGGATCAGCCAAGTCTGAGCTCTCCCTCAGCTGCAGCTGAATTGCAGCCCCCATGACTCTCCCCTTGTGCAGGGATGCCTCTCCATGTTTGAGATTCCTTACCTGAGACTAAGAGAGCCTTCCCTGCCCAAGGCAGAGATCCCCTCAGTAAGTGGCTGACAGCACACTGAATTAATACTAATGAAACATTATTCATCTATGTAGCTACTCAATATTAATTAGCATAAACTTCACAGAGATAATTTCATTAGACTTACACTTTTGTCCAAGTCTGAGACTAAGATTGGCCCAGCTGCACCAAGGCTCCACAAGGAGCTTAGAAAGCAAGGGGGTCCACTCTGAACCTTGTGACTCAACAGGAAGGTCTGTGGTCTCTGTGTGAATCATACTACGCAGACTTTAATTCAATTTTCCTTTGTATGTCTCTTCTATGCAGTAATTAGTACGGTGAACCTTGCCATCAGACTTACTGATCCATAGCAAACCCCTGTTAAATTTTCTTAAATACCATCAAATTTATTGAACTCTGTCAAATTATTATTTCGCCCTTATTAAACACATTGCTGCTTCTGTCTTTTGAATGAGGCGCATTCTACTCATCCCCAGCAGCCCGAATAGCTCACATTCCAGGACTGAATAAGAGCAGCTAATTCCATGTCTTCATTCCAACATTTCTGGACACCTTTTTGGGCCCCACAGCTTTGTGACAGGTACCAAAAGTCTAAGGCTGTCCTGGAGTTAACGCACCCCTTAGCAATTCAGCATATTCTCCACCTGGATAGTGTCCCTGTGACAGATGAAATCCATCCCTTTCCTTTGTTGTTTGTCCTCAGACAACAAAGAAATCTCACAAAGGGTCAAAACGTATCATCTCTGTTGCCAGCTAACAATTCCTTATCGCCATTACTCATTTATTCTGTTTATGTTTTCTTATTGCCATAGTAACAACACAGCTACAAAGGGCTTGCATGAAATGAATCAATGGAGTCTGCAGAAATGAAAGCTGCTCAGTTAAACAATGGCTTGTCTGGAGGGGAGAAGGTGAGGCACAAAACCTGCAACACATTAATGCCGGGCAGTTTTTTACCACGCACTGGTAACCAACAAACAGTGGCTGAAGAAAACTTTTTTTTTTTTAAATCTAATAGGGAATGCAATACAAGGAGGAAGACTTGAATGAGATGGTCACGAGTATTCATCATTGTTGTAACATATTAATTAAGTGTTGATATTACATGCAAACGTCAGAAATTTGGCCTCTAGCCTAATGACCCTGCAGTCTACAAGAAACAGCCCTCGATTCTTCCTTATACCAATGTCCTTTTTCTATATGAACAGCCTCACTGCATGAGATGCAAGACTTCCACAACCAAAACTTCACAACACACAACACCTACTCAGAAAAATAATCTGTTAATGGTGATCTGCAAAACACTTTAGGGAGAGCATGGAGAGAGGCTGTTGTATAAAAGGCATGTAGGCAAGTTCTGTTCAGTTTGTTTTAGTTTTTAACCTGCTCTCCCTGGTTTTCCCTTTATTACAAGTCTCAAAATACATTTACTGTTAGTCTTTGTACTTATAATTAAGCGCATCACAATGCTGATACATTAACAAAGATGCCCAGAAAGAGAACTTTCAAGATCCACAGACATTTTCATCTAGACACAGGCGTTTTGCCCCATTTGAGATGTCCTGGTGTCTCCCACATGATCTTCCCTACTGGTCCAGAAGGCTGTTTCTCAGTCAGGTGCTATGTGCACTGTGTGCCAGCCCAGGAGGATCGATCGAGGTACAGCAGGACGAAGTGGCTAAAGAATCACAATCTTAGATGAGGAGATCTAAATCATGTCTCTCTTTACTAAATTTGCTCCTTATAACAATCTTTACCACTGCTCTTGCAACAGGAAAGCCTCAAGTGCCTTTTCAGCTCTGCAGTCCCATCAGCTCCGCCGTTGATGTTTATTTCTATCACCAGCATATCCAACAGCCCTGGGATGCGGCTTTGCTGGATCAACCAAACACAAAGATGGGCAACACCTTACAGATCAAGTACGTGACACAGAGGGAACAACGGGGACAGGTGGATGGGGTATAACACGGGGAAAAACAGCACTCCAGAGTGGAAGGCAGTGCTTTCCACAGACTGGAGACACAGCCATAGGTGACCGGGTCTGGCATGGCTGCTGCTGTCAGCAACATTGGCAAGCCTGCAGAGCAGCAAATAAGCCCAAGCAGGTATCAACTCACTGTGAGTAAGTTTAGGCTTGAAATAAGGATTAGAAACCCTCAGAAAGAACAACCTTCTAACAGAAACAGGGAAAGGCTGGGAAGTAATTAGTTTTGAGACAGCACAGGATGCATTTATGAAAGACATTTAACGCTGTGGCTGCCCATAATAGCAGAGGACTGACCTTCACGACCCAGGTCATCCTCCTACTCCAATAATTGCGTATGTCCCCAGAATATAGAAAAGGCCAAAAGCCTTTGTTCAAAGACCTTCTGCCTCTATGTGCTTGTTGTGTACTTAATCCACTCCTACAGCAGCCAGCGAAATAGTGACCAAGTGGTATGAAAAAAGATTTTTAAGTCCAAGAAAATGCATTAAGCAGAAACAGAGTAAGTCACTGTATCAAAACCCCAAATGTGTTCTGTTTGAAATTCAACTTTTAAATCTTCCATCCCTAACTCCAAAGCACAAGAGCACAAAAGTGATCGGGGAACCAAATCTCCTGGTTTTATGGTTGTCATTAAACAGGTCATAAAAATTACTGACTCTGGCTCTTGACGCCTTTAATACATTAAACATAATTACAACCATGCCCTGACTGAAAAGTAATCTCACTAGTCAGCATGTGATTTTAGGGTTTTGAAGAAAAGCAACTGCTCAGCAGCACACAGAGCTCACTCAACCCAAGAGAAGAGGAGCGGGCAGCTGCACAGCCACGTGATTGTGAGTGCATCATACAACACAGCTTGTGCAGTCCTCCGGCCTGGGCTAAAATCCTTCATTACTATCATTACCTCAACAGGTAGCTACTCCTGGAAACTCCTGGAGAGTTGCTTGAATTCTAAAGAAAAAGGGAAGAAAGCTTTTTCAGCCAGTTGGGAGGGAGAGTCCCAGAGACACCACACAGTGTAAAGAAAAGCTGAAATCCCTTCAAGAAGCACATTTACAGCATGCTGTAAGTGACCTATTCATTGCTGCTCCATACAGAATTCCCAAAGGTACTGAAGGGGGAATGGGACTGAGTCAAACATTAAGACAAAACTTGAGAAATTACTTCCAGTTCCGGGTGCCTTCCATTCTGAGAACCTCAGGTGACACTCCTACAGCTGATACTCAAAAGGGCTGCAAATTCACTGTTTATTTTCTTACCTGGCCAAGCAGTTTGATTCTCACTTTGGCTGCTCCACACACAGTGAGTCTGTTAGATCTGCTCTGCCAAAGTAAAGCAAAATTCAGAGACCTCGAGTTCCCTTTCCACAGGAGAGGCTGCCTTACTTTACATCTGTCCAACTCAGCTAACTCTCCTTAACACTACAACAACTACAAACAAAATTTATCTTAATTGCCTCTAAAAAAACAAAGAATTTAGCATCAATCCTCAGAACGAGAAGCTTTATTTTTTTCTGTTTACAAGTTCTGTAAAGCCCAGTTCAAAGTCAGCTTCCAAATTCATTGAAAGGCACCCAAATGACGTTTCAAAACTAAAGCATAGACAGCCTTTGGTGCAGTCAGCATGCTCAGTGAGAATGACATAACTCAGCATCTATATAAACCTTAGAGTATTTCTAGGTTAAAAAAAAAAAAAAAAACAACATTAATCTTTAAAAGTCCCTCTTCAAAATCACATCATCCACCCTTGGAGTTAATGCCACATCAAAGTCTTCTCTTATTTCCTCTTAACATTTCATTCAAACTGCCTAACTGCAGGTTTAAAAGCTCTTCCATCAACACTTATTTTTGAAAATTGTAGTAATTTAGTTTCAGCTGAGATCATATATAGTAATCTGCTTGTTACCTCTTTGTTACAGTGTCCCACTGTGAATGTATCAGCTGCATGAGGTACTGCTTCTCTCCTTCCCATTTCAGGCATTTGCAGTTTTATCAGCTTTTGAAGAAGCTGGGCTGGGCTTTGGCAGTGAAGCAGGAAAGAAACTGACCTTCAAGGACATGCAGTGTGAAAACCTCAGCAACTTTTTGTTCATAAAAGGCTATTCAGAGATGTGGATATTTAAGGTCTTCAAAAGATGTAGTTACAAAACTTCCCTGTTCACTTTTAGGTTCTTGTGGGGGTTTTTTTCCACATGGTTCAGTATCTGGACCATAAAGCAGATAAGACTATTTGACAAGAATATTCATCAATACTAAGCCTTTTTTGTAAGTACGTTGATATCACCATATTAACCTCATCAAACAGTGTTACCACATCAAAGGCTTACATTTGCTCATAGCACAAAACTACCTATGTCTCATTTTATCGTGGAACAAAGATATCAGTGCTATAAGCCAGCAGAAACATTCTTCTTCACTTGTCAGTCAAGGTTAAAGGGGGATCCCCATGGCATTTGCATCACTTAAGTCATGGCCAATTAAGAGAGGAGACTTTCTCTTCCTCATCCTCATTTTCTGGCTGCAGATGCTTCAAGACTGAAGCAGCAGGAGGCCCAGAACCAGCGCTCGTCTCCACGGGACACGGCATGTGCCACAGTGTCTCTGTGGGCCACTTTCAGTCCCACAGTTGAGCAGCACCGGACCCCACTCCGTAGAACCTCAGCACCTTCTTTCTGCCCTTGCTCTGGACAGACGAGTGTCTCCAACTATACAGATGAGAACTCCTGCCCTTGGCTCTTCAATCCACCTCAACATTTCCTGGTTACTCATTCTTTTGTTCTTTGAAAAATGATTGCCTACCAGCTCCTGTAACCGGGTCATAACTTCCCATCTGGCAGAAAAGCAAAGCAGCCTTCCGGCACGAGTATAGGTAGTGCTGCAGTCAAGTGACTTCCCTGAAAATCAGTCTGCCTGGTTAGCCTCAGTCTCTCCTATCCTATTGCACTAGAGAAATATTTCTTCCCATTTCTTCCCAGCCTCAAGCAGCACGTCATCCCCATGGCATAGTCCCTTCAGCAGATAAAACAGGTTTTCCAGTTAAAGGCTGAAAAATAAATTAGACAAGAAGATAAAAATTCACACATACCCAATTAATGATCTTTGGCAAAGTATTGCTTGAACACCATGATGGGGTTTTACAGGATTATTGTTATTGTTTGGCAAAGCTTTTAACTGACTGTTACAGTATTTTTAATGAGTAGTAATTAAGGGGGAGTTTGCCACTGAATTTTAATTTGAAAGACATTTTTCTTAACACATTGGTATATTTAATTGGCACACGGCACTCCGTGTGAATGCATGCATACAGCAAGGTACACCTTTCCCACCAGCAACTGCAGTTACCCTAGTGCATACGGCTGTAAATTTCCAGGAAAAAAAAAAAGAGACAAGCAGAACAGGAAGGAGACAGTCACAAGACACAGGGCCCAGCTCTGAGACTAGGCAGTAAGATCCATCGCTTAGTGAGGTCTGCCAAGAACAGGAAAGCAAGAAGTAATGAATCACAAACAGCTGGGGGTAGGGGGGAGTTTTGGACTTGTTCCTTTCTAACCCAGTCACAACCAAAGCAAAGTCCACGTTGCCAGGCCAGAGGAACAACAGGAGGAGTCCGACACTACTTCGAGGCAGGAGCCCAAACGTCCATGGACCTTGGAATGACTTGCAAAATCCTTTAGTGCTGCAAACCGTGTTTACCATACCGAGAAACACGGTCTGAACCCATTCTCACCTTGTCTTACCACAACCAGTGGTGCCTCAGAGCGAAACAGCGCATCTGCCAGCACGGATGTCTCCCTTCCCCTCCCTCTGCCTGTGCCGTATCAGCTCAGCTTGAACGGATCACACTAGCAAACAACAAAGACACAAGCCTAAACCTCCCTTGAAGGAGATGACTTTTTGTCTTCCTGAGGAGACCTGAGTATGAAACAGAAGGCACTGATGCCGTGAAGGATCAAATCCAGCGGAGAGGCAGACCCGGAGGGCTGTTTTCCCCACTCCTGCAAACCTTGCCCTCCGCAAGGCAGGTGAGGGTCAGGCTCTGCTGCAGAACAGGGAACAGTTGGGCACTGTGCCCTGGGGCAGGACAGTTCATGGGGAGATGAAGAGGAGATGCTTCAGGAGAGCTGGGTCAGCAGGGTCAGGGCAGCCAGGGAAGCAAGCACTCCTCCTGCTCACTGTTTGCCATACTTTTGTTTTCCTTTTTCCTCACTGTCCGCCTTTTCTCTCTTCCCTACCTCGTGTTTCAGTGGTTTTTCCTCTTTTCTTTTTTCCCTGCCTCACTCTCACTATCTCCCCCTTTCAGTCCTATTTATTTGCTCCCGTTCTTAAGCATCCATTTGCCCTCATGTTTCCACTAACCACAGATGGGTGAAGGTCCCAGCCAGAGCAGTAACAGCCTCAGCAGTCAGTGGCAGAGAGCTGCAAGCCTGTCCTGTGGCCACCCACAGCCTGTGCCACCCAAGTCCCCACCAGGCACTGCACCCAGCAGAGCAGCAGGGAAGCAGCTGCTCCCACATAAACCTGTTGCCTTTCACTTATTTTAACATTTTGAATGCCTTCGCTTCCCAGCTCCATCGCTATAGCCAGGGATCATCCTCAGTCACACCCTTTTCCTTTACAGGAACTTTGGCTACGCTGGGCAGAGCCCAGGAAAGAGGATCTGCCACAGGCAGATTAAGTTGGGATTTCCCTCCCTTTTCAGCAGAGCCTGCTCTCCCTGACCCACAGCTGGTGATGCTGGCAGACATGTCAGAGACTGTCACCCCTCCAGCACAGCTGCCCTGCAGCTCCTAATCCCTGTCCCTGACTGCACACAAAGCCTCCATCTCTGGCAGCAGCCCCAGTGCTGGGTTAGTTGCAGGCACAGACCAGTTTAACACTTACAGTCCCTATGTCAGTAGCTGCAGTGGACTCTGATGCCCTTAAGCTATAAAAGACCATCGTATCTGTGCCCTCTTGAAGCTCAAAACTGAAGTCTCCCTCCATCAATACTCCACAAGTCATTATCAAGAGGAAGGTTTGATTTGTAGAAAAGTATTTTTTACTTATTCCCAGACAACGCTAAAATCCTGAAAGATTTGACGCTGAAGAAGTCTCCCTCTGGGAAACAGGACCTTTGGATAGGGCAGAACAAAGACTTTTTCAGTTTCCTCCATGTGTACAAGGCATCTGCCCCGCTGGACATCAAAGAAAGCCACCATGATGATAGGAATCTTTACTTTGGCAGAAAATAGCATGTAGCATATAAACAACGTGCAGAGTAAGACGAGAGCTGGCCTGCTGGGGTTATGTGTGCTGCCTCTGACTCCTGTACATGGCTGTGTGCTGGCTTAATTTTGATTTAGTACCTTTGCCTCATCTGTGTGGATTTATTTAGAAAATTCTATAAAGCAATAAATAACTAAATAGCTAAGGGACCTGAGGGTAATTGGACAGAGAATGCCTCATTTACACCACATATTCATATTCCTGCTGACTGCTGTATATGATTTGTTGCTAAACCATAGAGATTCAGCAACCCTCTGATCGTATTTAATTTGTCTGACAGTGCCTGTTTTGCTGACCTCTGGGGCTCCCTGCAAGGCCTGTTTTCCCAGACTCCCAGAGGGGTGGACTGAGCTGGCTTGAATGAGGAGCATCACATTTACTGCAGGCTGGGAGAAGATGAGGGCTTTGCTTACGGCTGACACGTGTCAACTTTAAACCCGTAATAAGGGCATTTTTAGAAACAGAATTGTCTGGGTGCTTTTGTCTGGAGCTGACTGCGCTGTGTCACCTGCACAGAGGAGGCACATGAGGAGGGCGAGGTCACATAAAACTCATTTATGACGGTGAATCCACGGGGCATTAGGAATTGGCTAATTAGAAAGGAAGGATCTGCCTGTACACACACATCTTGCTAATTGGTGATTACGGGAAAGAAAGGCTCAAAGAAATGCATGGCAGCTAAACAGGATTTTAAGATGACACTGAAGAGACAGAAAGACTCTTCCCTCAAGGCCCAGTAAGCATACAAGTGGCAGATATGCTCGGTAAGAGCAGCCCTGCCCCTCTGTGCTGCAGTTGCCCTTCCATGAACAGAACGGTGAAGTTCATCTGGAGTTCGGGGGAGAGGATGGACCTCAGCCACCTTGGACCTCAGGAACAGCCAACATCATGGCAAGAGCCCTCAAAAATAGGCTGATTTCTGTTTCAATTCCCACCAGAGGACAATGCCCCACTGTGCAGATGTGACTTCACATTCACATGGGATAATTATTGGGGAGAGTTAGGGATCCATCAAAAGCTCCAGAGAGCCACTGGCACCGTGAATTCCTGTGTGGACCATGCTGACACAGTAAAGACATAGAGGAAATGGATTACAACTCTGCACAAATACCCCAGTCAGGGAGCTCCACTCAGATTTCTCTGAGAGTCTTCTGACTTCCATGGTGTTTATACACTGACTGTGGCTTTTTCCACGAGGCTACCAAGTTCTCCCTCCCTCGGGCAGACATCTTTGAAGTAGTGTACAATAAACTGTGTAAAATTGTCCTCCTTTTTCATTTTTTAATCAAGGAGGACAACAGAGCCTTAAAACACAGTATTAGACCCTGAAAAAAGAATTGTTCCATGCTACAAAAGGAACCTTTTCAGCATGCAGACCAGCTTCAATAGTCTGTTCCTGCACACAAAACCTGAAGCACAGGTAAAAAAGACAAAGCTAAGATGCAAAATAATTAAGCAACAGTAAAACGTAGCAGAGGTGAAAGCAGCAGAAACTTGTAAGCTGACACCTAAGACTAAGCAGCTGAAGTTCCCTCCCCAAGCTAAGTGTCGAAGAGTGCAGGGCTCGTACACCAATAACAAGAACTGTCCCAGGAGAAGATGCAGAGCCCTGGCTTCACACCATTCACAACCCACTTGTGCAGTGCTCTGCTGCACACTCACCCCAGGGGCCATCTGTTATCCTCTGCTCAACAACCACCATTAACTCACTGTCACAGGGAGAACGTTTACTTATTAATACATGGAGCTGGCTGTTCTTCCTGCAAAAGAAAGCTGTTCCATAAACATAAGGACTTATTTCCAAACCTCACCATTCAACACTTGCTTTCCTGCCTGTTCCAGATTTCTTCATTTTTAAAATCTCTTCTTGTGATAAAGACTTTTAGGAAGAAACAATTTATTCAGTAGTTTGCTTCTGGTCTCAAATAGCCCCGATTAATAAAAAGATCAAATTAGCGTTCCCTAAGCTACTTGTCAAAGTGGAAGAGGAAAATTAAAAACGTTCCCATTCTGTGCCAATGACGGGGTAGAACTGCCTTCATTTTAGTGGCAGAGATTTAGTCCTCACCTCCCTCGCCATAACGTTATTCACTCGAGGTATGATTTTTCACACACTGGGACCCTTGCTCATGTGAGCACTTGTGCACAAGCAGCACAGTTTATCTCAGCAGGATTCATTCAGAGATACGAGTCTGCAGAAAGCAGGGCCACAGCTGCATTTCTGAATGCTGCTGCAGTATAAAGACTGCAAAACCCAAAAGACAACAGTGTCAACAACACCTCCAGGTAGAGCAGCTCCCTGGCTGTTGACTGAAATGTGTATTTCTAAAGGACTGCAAATGATGCAATCGTGGCATTTCCACTACTTTTCAGCAGCACTTACAACTGGAAGGGCACTGGCAAAACTAGATTTAAGGTAAGTCATGTTCCCCAGCACCCCTTTAAAAAAACAAAACAAAGACAAATAAACAATTTGAGACAAAATAATAATCTGAGCTGACTTTGCAGTATTTGACATGCTTTCAAAACCATTCTGTGTTTTTAGAAAATACTGCGGGTTCTGTACTCTGTGGTGCTTCCAGCGGACACAGCTCTTCCTGTGGTATTAGACCTGGCACTGCCACAAGAACTTTGCCCCTGATTGTCTCAGAGAAAACACCACAAAAAGGAACACTTTCCACTACTGACTGAAAACATCTAAAATATACATCTGTACAGGGATACTTTTATATAATCAGGCACGAAGAAAAAGAAGAGAAAAATCTTGGAAATAGATGACAATGCAATGAATGATTTTACTAAAATCAAGTTAAAAGACAACAAGGATTTGGGGAAGGATTTTTGTTTGTTTGTTTTCGAGAGATTCTAGTCAGGCTCAAAAGCTTTGCTCATTTTTAGCTGGTGGATTTGAGCCAGAGCCTTTCCTTGGCTCTGACTCAACTCTACTCTATAGCTTTGATTCACTGAAATCTCGGCTGCAGCTGGGGGAAGGGAGACAAGTTGGTGCTGCTCCTGCCAGGGGCAGGCAGGAATTGGAGGCACCAACTTGCCCACCACTGTCCCTCTCCATCCAGCGTGGCGTGGGGTCCCTTGCTCCTGGAACCCCCTCAGCTATCCCTTCCAGACAGAGCTGCTCGATCACCCAGCCTCACCAGGTCTCTGTGTGAAAGCGGAGTCGAAGGGGATCAGCCCAGTTATACACAGATTACATGGGGCTCAAAGAGGTTCCAGTAATGTCACACCCCCCTGGGAGCTGGTGAGGACACCCTGCAGCCACAAGACAGGTACCTTCCACACACGTGTCCAGGCTAGAGCTTGGCTTTTTCTGTCAAGTACAAAACAGTGTTTGGCAGCACCAGGTCCCCGGCACAGCCTGCCAAAATGCCCCAGCCCTCCCCAAGAGGGGCCAGCTCCACGGATGAGTGTTCATGTATTTGGCTGTGGCCTCCTCCGCCGAGGCTCCCAGCACAGCCCCAGCAGGGTGGTGGTGGGTAACCTGCAGTCTAAGAGCTGCTCTGAGCCCACTGCTTATCACCCACCAACAAGCCTGGAGAGGACAGTGACGGCGCAGCACAGCCAGATCTAAACTGATGATATAAAGTCTGCAGCTTCCATTCAACTATTTAGTTATCCAAGTCACACATTTCCCTCCGTGAGCTCAAAAAAATACATTACAAAGAAAGAAAACTGTAAAGGGAAGCAGGTCAGGCTTAGACAGACACGTGCGCTCTGGGGCCTGTGGCAGGGAGGCAAGGAGAGACACACAGCTAATTGCAAGTTGCTGCCACAGCCATATTAGTCATGCAACATAAATGCTGTCAAGTAACAAGCTTTATGGGAACAGACTCTGACTTCTCTGACAATGCCAGAAAGTGGCATTGTGGCTAAAGGCTGTAAATTAAGTATTGTCAGGGTTGACAGAAATTTGCCAAGATCTGTTGACTAGCAGGGGAAATGGGCTGTATTTAAGACCAGGCTCTTTCCACAAGCGTGGCTGGCTGCTGCTTGGGATGCCATGGACGGGAAAAAGCAGAAGGCAAAGAGAGACAGCTCAGTGGCCAAAGCACACACATAGTCTCAGACTGATTCTGCATGCAGGAGACCTGGAGAACTCTCTCTCCAGGTAAAGTAACCAAAATCTAACATTGCTTGGCCAAATAACTTTCCTCATTTTGGTGCAAACACAATTTACAGTATTTAACCACATTTTACTCTTCTTTCAGCAAACCTCTATACTTCCCTCATGCCCCAGTGCTGCATCAAAATGGTAAAGGCACAGCTGTGAGCATTAGGCATGTCTTGCTTCCTTCAAAAGAAGTAATTTTGAGATTTTTTCAGATTCGTTTCTGACTGCAGAAACAGATGAGCTTGCTCCATGTTGCTGTGCTCTGCACTAATTAGTATCATGACTCCAAAATGCCAATTTAACAGCTTCTCACTCAGGAAGTCTTGACGAAGATGGGAGTCAGATATTTTGCTTTCTGGCATCTATCCTCATCCAAAATGAATCTATTCCTAACACAGAGCCATGTGGTAATGGCAAAGAAGTACAGACCCTTTCACCCCAAGTGGGAGATTTCATCGGAATTAGTATCTCTGGACCTACAGCAAACTTGTTTTTGTGCTGCTGTGGGGTTCCTGGTTGTGGGACCTTTCCCAGACTCCCCAGCCAGGCTCCTTTCTGTAGTTTTAAGACAGCAGTACCCAGCCATCCCACTCCGGCAGATGAAAAAGTTCCAGAAGTGTCTGTGTGAAACACCAGCCAGTAAAAACAGATTCTAACAAGCGAAAAACGCAACACTGAGATTAGAGAGTTGCAAAATGGTGAGAGACCATCACTCCAGAGGGGTAGCTAAGCAACAACTGCTTTGTTTTGTTTTGTAATCTATATGAGGAATAAAAATACCACCAAGTACAGAGTCAGCCCAGAGAAAATATTCTCTGTTCTGAAGAAGAGCTGGGGCAACGTCAACTAGTCCAGCTGCCTGCAGTGCATGAGAAAGTGTCATCTGTTTCAAACCTGCCATCTCAGAGCTGCTATTGGCAAGCTTGCAACTGACTGTTCAACGTGTCAGATAATGATGGGATGGCTTTATTGAGGTTCTTGTTGATGATTTTTTTGAAAACATTGTATTTAAGTAAGGTGTGCTAGTCTCGAAAAACCTGATAGTGAGTCTGATAGCCCAGACTGCATTTAGTAACCGAAATAAAGCCTCCTTTAGAAATGGCATAAGCTTATATGCTTTGAGTGGTTTAATTAACCTAATGAGCACTACATTAAAACCCTATTAAAACCAGGAAGTTCCAAACACCCATCAAAGGAAACACTGTCCGTTCCAAAGTCAAATGTACTCTTAAGTTCATTACAAGCCAAAAAAAGTCAGTAACCAGCTAAATTGTGCTGGATGAACTCTAAAGCTCAGGCTGAGAAAGGGTAAGACACCACATACAACAAAGATATGGACAGTGCTGCATAACTGCTTCAGACAGTACTGAAAACTTTCGCCATTTCAAAGGACAGACTCTTCCTCCCCAGTCAGCAAGTCCAAGATAAGGCACCAGGCATCACAGCAACACTCCTCGCTCCTTAAGCCTTGGGAATGGCCACTTGACCAGCTTGGAGCCACAAGCACATCTGCTGCCATGCAGTAGGAAGTTCTCTTACAGAGGAGAAAAACACTGACAAAAAGATAACAGAAGAAGAAGGTGGGTTTAGCCCACTAAACTGAAATTCCTAGATCTTAGATGAACTACGGAGTTGATATCAAGGTAGCTTCCTAATTAAATCTTTACAAGGCTGAAATTTTCTTAGTGAACAAATACAGAGATAATCTTTATGGCTGTTTAAGCACATAAAGACAGAGAGGTGACTCATAACTCCTTAAAGCATCCAAGAGAATTGCTCCTTCATAAGATGAGTATTGCTGAAAATCCTAGTTGGTGCTCACACGCATTTCAGGAACCTGTCAAAGCCTGTCCTTGAATCCTTCAAAAAATAATCATAGAATGGTTTGGGTTTGCAGGGACTTCAAAGACCATGTAGTTCCAATGTTGGCTTTCAGGCATTTATTAAAATCCTTTTTACTGCTGGACCATTTTGAATATCATGATGTAAAATAAGGATATCTGAAAACTGAAAGAGCTTCTCTTCTCTCACTTTTTCGACCTTTTACATGGATGTAACTCTATCAATACTACTCGAAGAAAAGAACTTGCCCCAACATTTACAGACAGTATCCTCCCTTTGCCATAGGAGCAGAAAAATACAATCACATATTCTTTTAACATTTAGAAACACATTTTGTCCGAATCACAGGGTTGCCCAATCCCTGCTAAGTCCTGTAGTGTCCATGACACGCTTCCTGACACACCAGGACAGGCAGAGGTAGAGAACTCTCTAGTGCATGTGCTCTATGGGCCAGGAGGGAAATGTCTCTGAGGAGGAAGATTCTGAACAATCAGCTTCTGAGGAGAGCTCCTGGGGAGGCTGCACAGCCCTCTCCACACTCAAGCCCCTGGCAGTAACACACAGTGTGTAGTTTGGGTGAAGTAGGATAGAAACGTCTCCTATTTCTAAGGCCCAGGTCTGTCTCTTACTGAAGTCAGACAGTGATCACTCTGATTGGGACTGGATCCTAAGTAATTGATATCCCACGTATTTCTAAGTACCTCAGCCGGTCTTTAAGGAGGCAGGATCCATGTTTGAGCACCTCAAGAGGTCTTGCCTAAATTGTTATTTTTCAGTGAAGACAAACGTTCTGCCTCCATGGCAAAGCAGACCATCAAGTCACTGCTGTTGCTAATGTTGGTTAAACTGGACATAGTGGAAGAAGACAGTAAAATAAAATTACAATTTCCATGTGATAAGCCCAAACGAACAGCCATTGGGGCTATGCCCTTCTCATTCCAACAGATGGAGACAGAGACCTTTGGGTTTAAGCACCATGCCTAAATCTCAAAATCTACAAATTTAGCTATCACCCTAATTTATCCATGCACTCTCTCAAAAGCTTTGGATTCTCACTAACTTTCTACCAAAGGAACAACAATAATAAGGGGAAAAATTAGTTTACAGAAATATGTATAGAAATAAAATGGAGGCATAAACTAAAAAGAAAAAAATTATCTTTCTTTTCCCCTCCTATACTACATTACACCCAGCCATAGTCCAAAAAGCAGTGTTAGGATGAGAAGAAATAGGTTTGCTTAAACGGTATTTAACTAACTTAACTAAAAACATTCTCGAGTTCTGGGAAACAGTCTCATAGTTGGAGGAAAAAACAGAAGTCAAACATTTTCCCTGTTTATTGTACTTTAAAGGTTTGGATACTCTTTGTGCTTCATAGCTGCTGTTTAAGCAACTGAAGCCAGTGAGGGCTCTGAGGTGCTCAGTGCTTCAGGAGAGCATGTCACACCCCCACAGTATTCTGGGTTCCCAAAAATAACCCGGGGAAGTTGTGTCTTTGCATTTCAGCCAGCCATAGAAATGCTGCAGTAGGCCCTGCTGAGAGCGCCTTCTCACGGACTCCAAGGAGCCTGTCTTTCTCGGCAATGCAGAATTCAGAGAAACTCTCTGTCTGGGCTACGTAAAGTTACTGAACTCAAGATACCTTTCAAAATACATTTATCTGATATATTTTTTTCATATAGCTCCCTCTGCTCTTTCTGGGAATAGTAGTGCACGTACTGCCATCTGAACCGTGACATCTCCCTCCTTGCTAAAGTCATCTGTGTAAGCACTTTCTGAGATGTTGCAAGTGGCGGCTATTGCAACATGCACTTCCCCCCCCCCAGTATTCTCTACTGCTTCCAGGTTGTGACATTCACCAGCAGCTTGCGCCCTTTCCTCCCTCCAAGCTCAAGTGTTTCACCTTCAGGAAACGTCCCAGCTCCTCTGGCCAACAGGAGAAAGAACATGAGCTGGTTTCTGTACGTGGTTTTAATGAAACAGTCGACGGCGCTGCCAAGTTTCCAGGCTGACCATTTGCAAATCAGTCTGGTACTGGACGTGCCACATACTTCTGACCTGTGCAACAACCCGTGCCATGAAGAAGCAAACAACAGAGACAGCTCTCCTTCGATACATGTATCACTCGACTTCCCGAACATTTGCTGGATTTCATCTACAAACGGCAGTGTTGACTAAAACATAGAAAAACTTGTTTTGACTATTTAAGGCAGGAGGGCCCTGCTTAAAAATCTTTGCCTTGAAGCTAAAAGAAAAACTTAACGTTGTTTACCTTATCAGTTTTACAAACAATCTGCAAAACTAGATAATAAATTCAGTCCCTACATATGTCCTGTGTTTCTTCTCTCCAGTAGCTGCTCCAAGCTCTGCACTTTCCTTACTGCTAAAACTCTTTGTTACTGGTTCACCATCTTGACTGTTCAGCTTTTATTTGTCCAGCTTCCCGACCACCAGACTCTTCACTCTGCCCTAAATTGAGCAGCTAAAATCTCTGAATTTCTCCAGCGGTTTCCTGTTACTGTTGCAAACTAAAGAAGCCTCTTCCTCCCTTACAGTGCTGTCATTACTGCAGATGTTTTTCACACCATCTACATCTTTGCTCCCCTCCAGCTCCTCCCATACCACTGTCCCCACTATTATTTTCTCAGCTTTCTACCTTTCCCTCCAGAGCAGCTTTTCACTTCTCTTCAGCCAGTTTATCCAAGACCTTTTTTCTTTCTTGCTCTTTACTCACTAACCACCAATACTCAGATTGTCCCCTAAAGTATTTCTTCATGGCTTGATTTTGCCTCTCCCTACATTAACTTCTAACCTCTTCAACACAAGAATCCCATCCTGAGCATAATTTCAGCATTTCTTCACAGGGAAGAAAAGGTTGGAACAAATAACCACAATGCTGTAGGAGTTTCTTGAAGATAAATGTATTGAATCCAATTGGGAGTTCAAGTTTTACATTAGAACACAGGAGCAGCTCAAAACTAAAAATAGAAGCTACTCCATAAAGGCAATCACTAAGGTAGTTACACAGTTACAGGAAGAAATTGTGTGTGAGGGAGATTTTACTTAACTGTAAGCACATCAGAGATGCACATCTCATATATTTATTACTCACCATGACTCTATTTTTATTTTTTTGCTCAGGTGGAAATGGCACAGCTCTAGATGGACCTGCAAGACAGCTCCCCTTCCTGAAGTGCTGCCACCCTTGAAAAGGTGATCATATCACAGGGGAAGGAAAGAATGTGCTTTAATAGCTTCAGTGTAAAAGTAGTTCCTTATTTTTGATTTCTAACACTAAAGAGTTTTTTCACTTGGCAAATGTTAACCAGTTTGATGCTCTTTTTTATGCAGTGACCACAGAAAGCCAAAACAATGGAAAATGACTTGAGCAAGATTCATCAGTCACAAAGAATGATACTTATTCTGGAAGCTCACTCTATTGTCTTTCTTCAGCAACCAGACTATGATTTCACTTGTAAGACTTCCTTATTTCTGAAGGCACAGATGAAAACTGAAGCTGGAGAAGTTAATAAAAGGCAAGCTCTGTGCTTCACTAGGGACACTTTCAGCTGGTCTAAATCTGCACTTGCTCTAGCACAGTCGATGGAGCGATGACAGTTCACCAAGAAGTTCTTTTGCCTTCAGAGATGCATACGGCCTTTTTGTTCTGCACTTTGCTTCATTCCAGAAGAAGTGCTGATTCGGGCAAAACATCCAAAGCATTTGGACTGTCCCCTTTTAAAACTCATGTAAACCACTGAAGAGACAGGTCCAGCAGGACAACAATCAAAGCTGAGACTAAAACCATATGACCAACTCCCTGCCAAACAGAACCAACAAAGATGATGCACAGCAACGTAAAACATGCAAGGTAATAAGCACGACACAGCTGGCTGAAGAACTTGCTGCAATGCACAAATGGGATGCAATGTGACATCTTCAAATACCCCTCTAGAAGAATGAATCATAATTGGTTCCATGCAATCATTCACGTAGAGACTGCTGCAGTATTAAGCTTTCACAAACCCTTGGATTATATCCAGAAAGCAACTGGCAATATTTAAGGCTACGAAATGTGGGATCACTACCAAGTACTACCAAGGTGTCACACATGCACAATAAAGACTCTGAAAACACACTCAGAGAGACAACTTTCTAAAAAGGTAACAGTGATCAAAATCAGCACGTTGTCTTTTACTCAAGTGAAAGACGCATAGATACAGAATTGTATACATTAGGAACACAGATGTCCAAATATGCCTTCTTTTCTAGCCATAAAATACCAGGCTGTTTGTGCACAGAATAGATGGAAACAGCCTCACACATGTCCAGAGGTCAAATGCCGAAAAATGAAAGAGGAACCTCCACCCTTTCACTGCTCACTCGACAGCCCCTGGCTTCTGGACAAACTTCAGAGAGACGGCGAATACAGAGACAACCTGCCACCCGTGCTGAAAGACATCCTGTCTCCCAGCCAGCCCGTAACGTGGGCACTGTCTAACATAACATCACACCACGGGCTCAAAGCACCAGGAGGAGGTGAGGGGCAGCTGAGCCCTGGGCAGAGCCTGACTGCCGTGGCCCTGCTGCACCTTCAGCTTCCAAAGTGGTGACTGTCACACAAAGGTGTCCCACACACACCAGGGGTACAGAACAGACCTCAGGTCCGTATGTGACACACAGCCCCTGACGACGACTAAGCAAGCACGAAGTGGATGGAGCATGTTTGATTTTTGCTGTAAGAAAAGCGAGCATAAAAAAGTAAGAAAAAGAGCTGATGGGCAGCTGAGGAAGGCAGGGTTCAAGCTCCTGGTGCACCACAGAGTGTTTGTGTGACCCCAGTGGAGTTGTTTATTCCCTGCACGCCTCAGCAACAGCTCCGTGGGTGGTGCAGAGGAGAAACACATTAAAAACCAGGATGTATCTGGATAGAGGAGCACCCAAGAGCTCTAGGACTGGCCTATTTACACGTACAGAAAGCATCCAGAAACAGTAACTCAGAAAGCATAAATGCATTACTACTGACAGCAAATTTTAAAGTAAGCATAAACAGAGGAAACTACAAGGGGACACAAGAACAGCGATGATTTCCCCCAGCTAATTACATGGCCCTAGAACTCAAGAGAAGGTCTTTTCTTACAAATCTAACTTCGGGTTTTCTCGTCAGGGATTACAGCTGCCCATAAAAGTGGTGAGCAGAAACACGCCAGTGTGCTGTGTCCTGTCTGACCTGGAACGACTGGAAGCGGCTGCAGAGTAAATCGTGGTCACTGTGCAGCTGCAGCCAGCTTTGTGCAGACCGTCAAATGCCATTGCAAAGCTGGAGAGTTTAACTCTCTTCCTAGTGGAAGCAGGGGCTGGCTCGTATAGCCTCTGCCCAGCAGCTAACAAGAAACCCTCATTAATCAGAGAGAGTACAGCTCTCACCCAAGAGCTCACTAGCATTTCTTGGGACATTTCAGCTGAAAAAGCAACACAAATATATTTCACAAATACATACCAAGGGTTTTAATTTTTGACAGCTTTTCTCTTAAGTGAAGAACATATTTAACAATTACTTTTTAAATGTGAGAGAGATTTCGAGCTCGAATGTTGTAACTTGCCACACCACAAGCAAACCATAAATAACTTGCTTAAAAAGTAAATTCTTAATCAAAAAGGGGAACATCTGTTTTTCAAAGTGCATTTCTTTTCATTCCTCATTGATAGGGCAGTTTTAAAAGAAAAATCACAACAGAGAAAAAGAGTGCATGACTATTTTTTTGCACCTTACAGAACAGCTACAGGTTTTTCTGTGAAAATGTATATCATGGTGTTAAAGGAAGGGATATTTTCCCAGTATCTTCATCTTTGTTTTTAAGCCAAAGGAACATGATGTTAAATTCTGTGCAAATATAGCACAAACCACAGCCCTTTGTGCATGTTCTTGAACTGTTTCAAGGAGCCCTAGAGATATCACACATTATCCCATGATTCAAACCTTTAACCTTGAGGGAAAATACACAAAGCAGCTTCAGATTTTTTCCAACTCAATACAGCATTGAAAGTACTGTAACAGCTATTTGATAAACACAGTGGAAGGACTTTTAAAGTGAATACATCTCATTTGCCATGTTTATAGTAAATGTCTCAGTAAAGACTGTTTTAAAATGCAAAACATAATTAACTACTCCAATATTTTTACGGTACTGATTTGTCTGCTTTAAGAGAAATCCAGGCATGTCTCCAGTTTGACGAATGCAGTATCACTCATTTACTAAAAAGGTGATTGATAACTTTTAAAAGTAAATAAACTTGGGTTTGATCATCTTCGCCTGATATAAAGAATAACGTAAACAAAATACATTTGTCTCAAGTACCTGAAATGATTCTAAGGGCTAATAGAGTGGAAAATCTCCTATAGCATGAAGAGGGGGGTACACAAATGCACCCCCTCTGGGCTCATGCAGCTTGTACTGGATGGTATGGATTTAAATTAGTAGCAAATGTTCCATAACACACAACCACTTACTAATGTTTGTTTGCATTTAGCAAAAATATCTGTTATAGTAACAAAGCTTTCTGGGTACAACTACACTGAAATACTTTCAAGTAGAATGTTAAAGCGTTTCTAGTCATGGTGCCTGACTTCCTTATAAACGTGAGTCTTTAAAACTGAAAAAGGTCCATACCTCCCCTAATATTATACTGCTTTTCAAGTCACTTCTATTGCTTAGGAAATACGTCTGATTCTTCAGAAATATTAAGGAATTTAAAGCTGTTAATTTTCATTTCATCATCATTCACTCAGGCCAGAAACAGCAAAATAGCAAATTCCCTTTTCCTGCCTTATTCTGCAAATTACCTTCCAAAAGAAGTACAGAAGTTATGGTAAAGTCACGACCATTGTACATTTGATAAAACAAAAAAGAAAACGGTGGTCTGAAATTATCATTGCCATCATATTTCTGTGGAACTGTGAATTCTGGATTACTGACACTGTGATTCTGTGGATTACTGACATAGAAAGACACCTTTGTAGAATATTTTTAGATGTCTGTTATGTGAATGTCGAAAATCAACCTAAAGTTTCAGGCTTTTTTTTTCTTTTTGGCATAAGATATGGGAGCCAAAACATTGTAGCACGACAATAACTTTTAAGAAGCTCTTAGTTCTGCATCATTTTTTCACTACGCCAAATAAACATCTGTGATCCACATGAAGAGAAGCTGGTGGTCTCAAAGAAAAAAAAAAAAAAAGGCTTCTGTGAGTCCAAAGCCTGTCACTGCCAGCACAAAATCAGAGTCTTTCGAGGCCCCAGTGCACAGAGCACACACTCCATCCACACTTACCCTGCCCAGGCTGGGACAGGAGCATTTGTTCTGTTGCAAATCTTCACCAGGTAAGAGATTCTCCTGCATGAGATACGGACCCTCCACTGCCAAGGAAGGATGGCTGACTACAGAATTGTTTCTCCTGCAACAACCAGTGCCCCCACACCGGCGAGATTCCAGCAAAACAAGGAAACTGCCAACCCGTGTGTGTCGAAGAGCTGTGTCCTGGGGGCACACGTGTGACTCAGGAGCACAGCTCTGGTGTAACAATTCGGGCTCAAACAGGACTAGGGAAGAAGGCTGCGTAAATACATTACATTTTGGAGCAAGCCAGACATTGCAGAACCACTGCTGTATTTATTTCCTCCTAGAGGCATTAATAATTTACCATCTTTTTTTTAAAAATCAGCACTGGAGCTGCATCACTGCATTCGGAGCAAATTCTAGGTATTCATACAGTTGTTTGTTTTCCTTTGTCTCTTAGTTCAGTCCTGCGCTTCAGCCTCACTGGCCTTTTGTAAATCCCTGAAGATAGCTAGATGGAATGAAACCCAAGGTTTTATTAAGCTACAAAAGAAAATAAATTATGCTGAAGCTCATGTGAATATTTAGAATTTTTTCCAAACACGAAGATAAATGTGCAGGACTTGTGATGAGATACAGGAAAAAACAATTCCATTAAAGGGCCATTTATGCCCAGAGAGAACATTCAGAAAGTTGATGGGAAAGAAAAAAATAAAGCAGATGACAATGTCAGGGCCTTAAATACTCGCTTGCCCGTCCACCAGGGACAGGACAGAGCTTTCCTGGGAAGTGCTCTCACCTTTTGCACAAATTGAAGTATTTCTGCCTCTCTCAGTCCCAGGCTATGTCCTTGCGGGTTTCCAGCTGAGACGACCCTCAGGCACAAACGGCAGCCAGATGCAGTGCTGGCTTCTCAGCCAGCACACGGGAAGCCTCCCTACCGCTGCTGCTCCGGGCTGAGCGTGGGGAGGGCTCCGTGCTGCCAGCCTTTGGTGGGCACCCGTGCAGGATGCCCAGAGCATCCTCACCGCGGTCCTGCTGCTCCCTGGAAAGACTCTCTGCAGCAGGAGAGGCACCTGCCCAGAGCTAAGGATGCAACATGCATGGGAGGGCGAGAGGCAGAAGGACCTGTCACTGCGAGGAAGCAGCAGGGCAGGGTGCAGGAGCCAGACAACGCTGCTTTCTGTCCCAGTGCAGACCAGGAAACTGGAAGAAAATGAGGGTGGGGAGGGAGGAGACCTTAAAACATTTTATAGTCCAGGAATGCTTTTTTAAAAGGTGCTGCTAGAAGGATACAGTCATCAGCTTAGCAGTTATCTACACAACCTTCTGACGTGAAGAACTACCAAAGACACTGAAGGTCCCTCTTGCACCTCACAAGGCTCCCTTCTCCATTCGCCCCAGGAGGCACTAGTGCCCCTCTTGTGATTAAAAGCCAGGAGATCTGGTATGTGGCTTTACAGTCCTGATGCTTCCTCCCCACTGCTCTACCAGGATTCCAGACCTTCGTGAATAAAAAGGAAAGCTCCCATTGGGCTCTCCTGGGGACAGAACCAGACCCTTCCAGGCTGGCATGCGAAGGAGCCAGAGGAAATGTGTGCACCTCGCTGCTCCCTCCCCACTGACTGTGGGCACGAGAGGGTGTTTGCAAGGCTGGGAACACAGCATAAAGCTTCTCCAGTGCAGACAGTGATTAAAAGTCTCAGCTGTGGAGGAGAGATTCTTCCAAACAAATCCTTTCCTGTTGTGAGATATTTATTTTTTTCTTAGCACACATCAGAACTCTCTCATTCGCAAATGCATGTACAAGTCTCCAGAGAGAAGTTTGAACTTATCCTTAAATTACTGAAAGTTTATTATTATTATTTTCTCATGGAAAAAGTCACGGATGTCTTGTAATCCCTCATGTTCCCATCTTTTATAATTGAATGCATCTTGACCCAGAGAAAAGCTTGGGAGCCCATTAGAATAGGAGGTGAAAAACAATTCTGAAACAATTTACAAGATGTTCTTTCCTTCCAGACTTCAATGTTATGACTCACAACTGGGTGCTGAAAGTCCCACAAGAGTAGCCAGGAATCTATACATTCAGTTTATGAAGTTTCTGGAGCAGCAATGGCCTTTTTCTGTGTTTTGTAAAGTGATGCAAAATACTTTGTGTCAGCAGAGCTAATCTACCCAGTACCTCACTATGGGCTGCTCAGTGTGGGGTACAGACTCTGCCAGCACACATTTGTATTTCAGAATCAGAATATCTCTGTATTTTCAAGGGATGGAACGAAAAATGGTAGAGGTTGGAAGGCAAGCGGTGTGCCAAAAAACTTAAGTCTCCTCTGTAAAATGTCTCATGTGTTTTCTTAGAGCCTTATCCAACGCCTGTTGAAACTAACAGGAATCCCTCCAGGCCTAGGCTTTCTCCTTTCCACTAATGAACCCATCTTCATCACTTGCTGCAATTATATTCCTGTGACATCTGTGGGCCAAACGGCCGTGAGATGAGCGGATACACGAAATACATTTATGATACTTCTGCCACAGGAGTTTGCTTTCCTGGCTTCTGCATAGTGGTGTCCAATGCCTTGGTTAAGAAAGCAAAGGAAACTCTTGCTTTCTGTCTCTTAAAAAGATTTGAGGGAGAAATCATAAAACAATGAGTGACGGGATTACAGTTAATCACCAAACGTGCTCATGTCAGTGATACTCTGTGCCTGGATGGCAAATTATTTTGCTCACTTTACCATGAAACTACCATAAAATACTCACAGTCCCATCAGCTGCACTGGTGTCCTGCACCTACTGCACTGCTCTGGAATGTCAGGGCTGGACACACATTGCCCTGCAGAGGAGGTGCCTCCTGCCCAAATGTGTGTGGGGTGGCTGGCAGCAGGTATCACGAGGCCAGATCCTTACAGAAAACAGGCAAAACCACCCAAGAACACAGGCTGTTCTACTGCAGCGTTCAAGGAACACCCTCCTCCTGGGGCAATCCACCAACCAGAACGCCATGCTAAGGAAGATTACCTCACTCTGTACACTGATTTAACAAAAAATGCATGATTTAATTATTTTGGAAATGCGTGATAGACTCATGTAAGCTGGGTGTTTTGGATCTCAGCTGGTACAGCCTGTGGAAGACCTAAATATGGGGCTACCACGGACCAGGTTCCAGTGAGTTCCAGCAGTGCCACGGCAAACATCCCTGCATTTGGTTCGGGTTTGCTGTGGTTAAAGAAGCCCATGCAGAGGCTCGGAATTGGCATCAGAGATTATGGGTACTGTGTAGGTGAGATCCTATCTTAGTGATACTACATCTTGTGGAAAATACGTAAATATATCAAGTCACGAGCGCACGCAGAAGCATTGCACAATTACACTAGATATTCAGACAGGTGATCTCTCATACAACAAATGCAAGATAGGAGCTCTTAAAACTGCATGAAACAAGATTCTGCTTTTTTTGCCAAATTAGCTGGTAAATTAACACAACAAGCTTTATCTTGTTCTTATTAGCCCACCTGTCTTTGCCCCTTTAATGTCAGACTTTAAAGAGGAAATGAGTACTTAACTGATACTGTCTCTTCAAAGGAAATATTCGCTTCAGTTACCTTGTGTTTTTAATGAGAATGTTTAGTCACAGCTTGGCATCAGTTCATAGTATGCACCATATCAAAGCTTTCAGGTTTTCAAAGCACAAGAACACATCAAGTAGTTTGAGCCAGCAAAAGTGAAATTCTTCCTGGTTGGCATAAAATCACGGAGATGTTTAACTCCTGTCCTTGGTCAGTACAGAGACAGAATTAACAGGGGAAAGTTATTCCTTTAATTGAGATCTCTGTGCCATTTTCTGGGACCTGTTTACAGAAAATTCTCCATAATTCAGATTCAGCTGAGGAATCATCCAACCAGCTGCAATTTGCGCACATTTAGGATGAGGGTAGGAGCTGCTGAAGTGGCCTCAGCACACCAAAGAGCCTTAATTTATAATTATGTCATACTAGTGAACACTTAATAATAATGTACCCCTGAGGCTGGGTGGCCTCTTTTGTTAAAGGGGACCATAAAAGACACTGTACTTTTATTTGCTCTTTGTTTTCTTATAGGCCCCAAATCAAACATTTTACTTTGTATGGCTCTGACTCAGCACACAGAACATGCATCTCTGACAAGAAGGGCATCTATTGTACACAAAGACAGAAGCCCTGAGAACATTTACTGACTTAAACCAGAAGTACAGCTCCAACCAGCACCTCAAACCCCTCTCCCAGTGCACATGTAAGCAGGTGACCTGCAGCTGAAATGTGAGGTCTTGCACTCAAACTTCTTTTTTTTTTTTTTAAAGAAACCACTCATGAATATTTTACATCAACACCCATGTTCAAAACACATTTCTTCTAAGTTTTGCACCTTCAGGAAACACCACTATGGTTTTATAAGGCAAATGACAAAAATTACTGGAAGCTTTACAAAATGACAAAAGCACCCCCCTGCCTTTACACCTTGCCATGCAAAGAACAAAAGCTAAAGCGAGAGGGGACTCTCCCTTGTAAGAAACATTTTCAATTTTTTTACCCAACTTCTGTACCCAGTTTCTGTGGCAAACACACACACACACCCCCGAGAGCCACCCCCAGCCTCAATTCCTCTGGAGCAATACGTGGCAATGTTCTTCCTTCACTGATTGAATGGGCTCATTCATCTGAACGGGGTGTGGAACAAGCAATATTTAAGAGGGAACTGCTAAAGGAGCTTTCAAAGGCAAAATGAGTGTACAGCTAGAAAAGCAAATAAGACTCCCTCTTGTCCCCCCCACTTCAGCAATAACCACCAGAGAGTGTCCTGATGGGTGCATCCACCCTAAATTGGACTTTTGGGAAATGAATGGCAACTCAGTAGCCACCGGCTGTCTGGAGCAGCAACCCAGACGTTTTGCTAGTATGTAAATACGACTACAAGGCAGTTATCTTACTCTATAAATAGTGGCCAGCCCAGGGCCTGTCGGGCTCTCCTGCATGGTGGCAGCTGCATGCCAGGCTCTCCCCCTGAGCAGGGACATCTCCCAAGGTTAGTCCTCCAGGCTGAGAGATTCTTTCCTGCAAAAGACCCTCGGCGCGTGGCTAAGAGCCTGCTAAGCTTCACTGAGATTGTATCTCAGATGGGTTGTGCACACATAATCCTTGAGACATTAAGTGTTGACCAAGTCTGCGCTAAGACTGGATCCAGCTGCACCTGGACTCCTCTGCATAGCAGGAGTCTGAACCTCACGACTCAATGGGAGGATCTCCCTGACACATCTGATTTATCCTGTTCTCTATGCAGTAAACACAAGTGTAGCTTGCCATCAAATCTTGTTAAACCACTGTCATATTTACCACTGGACTTTGTTGACTCACCATATCAATAAAAGATACTGCTCCTCTTGCAAGTGGAGTGCCTCACTCCATCTGTGACAGCAGACAACCCCAAAGGTCTTAAGAGAAAAATAAAAAGCAGACACAAAAGGTACAGAAAATGTTTTGCACTGATTTGGAAACGCGGGCTCAGATTTCTAATCCGTTTAGTGGTAATTTAGGCAGCATTGTTAACTTGCAAAGCCAGCTCTTAGAAACACTCCTGTGTGTGTGTGTGTGTGTGTGTGTGTGTGTGTGTAGCCTCAGGAGGATCTCAGCCTTAATGTGTCGTAAAGAACTGGAAAAACTCCTTCAGGCAAACAGAAGTAATTCATTTTCAGGCTGAAATTCCAGAATATATGTCCACAGAAGAGAAGTTGAGATCTCCCAGGGAAGCCAAGCAATACAACTGCCTTCCTTACAATTATCCATTACTGCTGTATTATTCATTCTGCGATAGGGCCCAAGGACCCCAGCCCTGTGCCAGAGCTCATTCTGCTCGGGGCTGTACAAACACACGAGCAAGAGTCTTTATCCCGAGCAGTTCACAGTCTGATGGTCAGCTGGTAAAACCACTCAGCCACAGACACCGCTGTGTCATGTTCCTCAACCATAAACCCACCTTTTAACTCACTCTCACAGTGCTACCCATGTAACAACTAAAAAATGTGACTTCTGGATTGCAGTTTGGGGAAAGAGAAAATTAAATAAGCCTTGCCAAGTCACCCAAACCCAAATGTCTGTAATACCTGTAAGCACAAAAGAGGTACCACCTCAGAAAGCACTTCCGTAGACCAGCTCTTCCAAAATCCTGTTCCCTGTCTGTCCTTGGGCTGCTCTCCTTCTTGAAACACAGCTAAATTAGCAGCAAGCGGCGTGATAAAGGGCAGGAGACAGTAGGCATTACTCAGGCCTTTAATTCTTGGTGACATTCCTAATGATACATCAGATGGCTATAATTCATCTTAAGGCTCTGTTCACATTAAATCAGTCAGCGATCTCATTTTTGCAGTGCTGCTGCATTTCTGGTAACACTAAATTCACTTCGATCCTCCCCCCCGTCAGACCACAGCACATTACCAATTACATTTATTTGAACTTTTTTGAAAATACTTTTCTTACCAGGTAACTCATCTTCCAGCTTGAAAAAATTGTTTTCGACCCTCAACAACATTTTTATCTCTACAGTGAAGAGTTTATTCTACTGGCTTGCTATGCAAGCAGATTTAGAACTAAAAAAAATTTTAAAAGCAGCCACATTTCCTAAAGTTTTGATCTGTTTTTAAACATATCTCCATAGCTGCCAGTCCACAAAGAGGAAAAAAGGTTACCCATGGCAAATATTCAGAAAAAGTGTGTGCATTCTGCAGTATTCAAAGGAGACAGAGCTTGAGGTCTCCCGCCAGGCAAAGCTGAGACAGAAATTTTCAGATTTTTTTCCTTCAGCATCTTCCAAATCTCTGGTTTGTTATTTCTCATGTGGGGTGTACTGCACATTCCATACACTCCAGTTTTCTCCCTCCTCTCTATCTACTTTCCATAGCATTTCTGTTCATTTTCTGGTCTTCATTTTCTCCAGCCTCACTTTCCAGTTTTCATTTTCCTTTCCCACAGATTCCTTCTCATCCTTCAGAATACTCTGTCTACTTGGGTTTCTTTCCTTTTTATAACCACCGAGTCCTTCCTTCACTGTCCCTGCCCACATTAGGAACTCTGCCTGGTCAGCCTGGCACAGGAGCCCTGGGAGATCCAAGCATCTTCCAAAGGGGACAGTGTTTTGGTGACTCTTCTGCTGACCGAGCTTGAGTGTGTCACTCCACACACGAGCTGACAGTGCTTCAACTGGCTTCCCATTTTCACAGCAGGCCACTTTCCCTTTGCACTGGTAGGCCTCCTGCAAAGCTGAAATCTGCATCTTTTAGGGTTGTATAGACTGAAAAACCTCAAATATTTTCTGTGGGATAGAGCCCTAACTAAGGGCTCTATTCTCCAGAAATGTGATGCCATGGACTTCCACAACCCAGCATGTAGGCAGACTGCACTTGATAAATGTGTGTTTATCATAGCTGCAGAACTCAGCTCTGCTTGTCCAACCTCCTTTTCCCTTAAGATTAGGAAGATAAAGGTCACACTTTAAAAAGACAGGCCTTGAAAGCTATTTTTTAAGTGCTAGCAGCTGAACTCTTTGTGTGAAAATATCCCATCCTTTTTTATTAAATTAGGCTGCATTAAATCAACTTATTCTTTAAAGAACTGGTACATTACTGACAATGGCTTAAGAACTATTTACTTACATTGATACACAGAGGGTAAAAGAAAACCTTCGCTACTGAAAAAGGAAGCCCCAAAATACTGAACTGGAAATTCCAACACGGGTATGCATTCAGATCATATTCCAACCAAAATTCCTGTACTAATTAGAGATTGATTTTTACAAGGCTTCAAATCCTCTGTGCCTCAGGGCTAGGTTACAGAACTACCAGTTTTCTCTCTCTTACTCTTTAGACAAGGATTCATTTTCTGCCCAAATCAATACAAAGAATCTGTTGCACTCCAGCCAACTCTACACCTTTCAAACACACAATCACACTCCATTTTAAAGACACACAAAAGTCCTCACCAGCACCTTTTCCATTTCAGCAAAGGCAGCACTTTGGAGTGTCACAGAGCAGAGGCAAAGCCATCCTCACCCTTGGGGGATGGAGCAGAACTTGTGCGTTCCCCACTCTGTACCTGACAGGAGGATTTGCCTTACTTTCATCATCTACGCTGCCCCTTTTACTAACACAAGGTGTGTTTCTTCTCAACATGTAAAATATGTTCAAAGATTTCCTTATTCTGTACTTATTCCAAGATCTCAAAAAGCAAAAATGCTACCGGCCAGGCAAGAGGTGAATTTTTAGTTTCTTAAGGGAATATTTGAGCAGTTAGAACGCCATCCTAATCTGCTGTCACTCTTTGTTCCACTGGATCTCTCCTGACTTTCCAGGCAAGGAATACATGGCCAGTAACTCCATTCTCCTGACTGTGCCTCGGGCTCTGGCAAAGAGCAGCTGAGAAGAAAAGACGTTTTACATATTCATGATTAAAAGATAACCGATAACCAGGATCCAGATGTTGGTCTCTGCTGGCCAGCGCACAGTGCAATTACTATTCCATTTACAGAAAGAGATGTTGTCCTGCCTTTTCCAGCCAACCAAAAGGTCTTCCATAAAATGCTCAAATACTCTGAAGAGAGGCATTCAAAACAAGGAATGAAGAGGGAATGGATCATATTTGGTCCACAATTATTGCATTATAAAAACTTAACATGGCCTCAGCCCTAGAGCACTATCCATTCCCACAAACTCCCAGGTTCACCGTGTCAGGGTGAGCTGGGATTTCCCTCTGCGACTCAGCACTGGCTCCCACACGGGTGCCTGTGGACAGCACTGCAGCACCCAAGTGAAAAGCAAGCAAAATGTGGGCTAGAGGAGAGGTGAGAGCAGCCCCTTCGCACCCACAGCCCAGGGCAGCTTCTAATGAGGTCAGTGGGAACAAGCACAAATTGTTTAAGCCAAATGAAGTCCAACAGTGTTATTAAAGCTCTTCTCTCTCTGAGCCTGACCTTGGGAAAACTTCTGAATTTGTTTAAAGAACTGAATCGTATTCTAATTCCCTGCGTTCCTGACAAAAAGCAATCCAGCCAAAGCATAGGCTCTCTTCTGGGGATTTTTGGTTGGTGAGACTCTGGGCTGGAGGAAAGGGAGGGAATAAAAGTAAGACTGAAAGGCAGAAGGTTTTCAAAAGAGTGACTGTATAAAAATTACAGTTACAGGCTGAAGAATGGCCCACAGCTTTAACAAAAGTATTACGGCAATTTTAACTGTTTGACATCTGGCTGGCTATAATATTGTCATAATATATTGTCAGCTTAGGGAGTCCAGTCACCAATTATACCAGCAAGCAATACATTTTGGCTAAAAGCATCTACCATTCCATAAGGGAAAAACACATTAGAGAGGTTAGAACTACTCGAAAAATTCTGACAATCACTACAAATGAGAGCCTGTGAAATGTATAAGTTTGCACCAAGTACTCAGACTCTGCACACCAATACATTAATAATCTTATTTTTCAGCTGTGGACAGGAAAATGTATCAACTGTTAATCCATTATATACAGCCTTTTCCCTTGGGTATTTCTAAACAATGGAAAAAACAGAACTTACTGAAGTTTAAAAATAACTTTTTGTGTACCAACATTTCAGTTTACTTTGAAAATATGCTTCTTGCAGCCATTGAAGCACTACGTCTGTAGTGGTCATTTCTTTATTTACTGTCATAAAAAGTAATAAAGATGAAGTTTTTTGGTTCCTATTAACATCACAGTTTTATAATTATACTGTGCATGCTATTTCAAGCATTAGTGGAACTTACCATAAATGTGATTTCTTCCAATTCCTTTCCATTTTCTCCCTTCTCTGTCAACAGTTTCTTATTTCCTAAAACGTACAATGTGCAGCAATTTCTGCCTTCATTAAATAATCTGATTTTAATTTTCTCCTCCTATTATAAACACTTACTATTGTTTATATTGTTCCCATATAACATATAATTTGTTATATTGTTCCCATATAACATCAACATCATTTATACAACAGAAAAATATTTACAGTCAGACCATTCAAACAAAACCTCAAATTAATACAGACAGCTACCCATCACGTTGTTCCTCCTTAAAGTGTTTTTCTTCCATAAAGCCTTAAATCAGACTGAATCCTTAAGGACAGCACAGATCCACCAAACTTCAGATAATGATCAAGTTCCTGGTCCCAAGCTATCACAGATTTTAAGAGAGAGCATTTCCAGGAGTTTTACATGGCCCAAGTTCATCTTTTTATGACACCACTCTTTAGAAACAATGGCACTACTTCAGCTGAAGATTTCGCACACAACCAAACAGAAACACACGCTACTCCTGAGGCAGATCCCAGAGAAATTAAAGTCAGTGCTTGAAATCTGATGAAATAACAATAAAACAAACAAAAAAAAAACCCTCCCAGAGCTTACTAGTGTACTGTGTCAGGAAACATTTACAGCAGTGACTCTACACACCCCACCACAAAATAAATTCCTGCCCAATTACGTTTGCTTTGGCCTCTGTTAATTTAATGCAATTTCGGTTGGATCTTGGTGGTTGCAGCCTTGTCAGCTCTATCAGGCTGTCACAGCAGGGCAGGAAACCAGGTTGATTTGGATGAGCTGCACAGGAGCAGTACAGGGAAAACACTGGCTGCCCACCCACCATCCCTTCCATTGTCCCACCGTGCTTCCCACACGCACACTGCAGGAGCAGAACTGTCTTAGTCCGGAGAAAACCCTCAGCCAAGCAGTATGTGTGATACAGAAAGATTGCAGGGAAAAACAGCAAGGATGTTACCCTTCCGTTGTTTCAATTAAAAAAAAAAAAAATAAAGAAAGGGGATAAAAAAAAACATAAAAGGACAAAAATCATTATCCACATCAGAGTTCTCTAATGGAGCAGAAGCTTCTGGTACTGCAAAAATATCTCAGAAATTATAGTTTAAGAAATAAAGCTCATTCATTAACTCATTTCCTAAAGGCAGTATTTTCTGAATATCTCCCTTTCCCCCCTTTCACTAACATGACATTATATAACTACTTTATTACTGGTTTTATTTAAGACTTAGAAAGTAGAGTTCTGGACAGCAATGCAGTCACCATTAGCTAATTTAATGGCAAACTGTTCCAAGAATTGTAATTGAATTTCAGCCATTTTCCAAATTTGCTGCTTTGTTATTGTCTGTATTTGAAGAATTAAAATTTTACAAATGATTCTAAAAATAATGATATTAACAATCATGCAATATCCCTTAATTTTAAATACGGATTTTTAAATTTTGTTTTTTAACTCAGAAAGCTCATCCAGATATCCAAACCATTTCATTTTAATGGCAAATTACAAAATAGCTCTGAAGTCTCTACAATAAACAGAATAGTTCAAAACATCAGAAGGAAAAATTTAATCATTTAAAAATAGATGCCATAAGTAGCACTTCTATTAAAAATTACAGCTCGGTTATCTATACAAGATTTCTAAAAGAACATCACAAGCTACTATAAATCTCAGAGTTTTGTATATTAAAAAGTTACATTGCCAGTCTCAAAAACGCTCTGTTTAAAAGAGGGAAATAAATAGTCTGTGATTTTGTAACAAAGCACCAGCAAGTCTTACATTACATACACAACTCAGTAGCTGCAATGTTTATAGAAAGACAGTCATTTAAACTTCCACTGAAAGTTCTTAAATCTTTGTTGCTGACAGTTCAGCAGATGAGGAGGAAAAGGCTTTTTCCAGAATCTGCTGTTTTAAGAAAATAAGACATTCCATTTTCGCTAAAACACCGCCTGAGTTTGTGTAGAAGTATTTACGATTATCAACAGAAAACATGCAACAAAAGGTGGGGATGATTATAGAAGCAGAAAATTAATTCAGAAATGGTCTTCTCAGCCAGGTATCATTAGCTTCTGTTTGTGATTTCATACTCCCTAAGGAAACATTCCATTTCCTAAATAAAAAGCTTAAGGATATACCAAGAACACTGGAATATGAAAAAAATTAGTTGCCCAGGATTCCACTAAATTGCTAAAAGGACAATAACTTGTACTCTCCCGAGGATTTCATCTGTTTTTATCTTTCAGTGTACGTGCTGCTGCACAGTCACCTGTCAGCTTCTCATGCTTAGCTGCAGAGACAGCTCCTCTTTCCCAGGAGCAGCTCCTGTTTTACTCAAACACGTAAGGAGCAGCCTTGTCCCAGTTCCAGCCTGGCACTGCCCAGTGCCCACCACCTCCTCTGTGTCCCAGAGCACTTCCACCCTCTGCAGACACTGCACTGCAGCAGCTCGCTCCGACACCTGTGCCAGGTGTGTGCTCCGGGATGGAGGGAGGGAGGTACCAGCAGGGTGAGGATGCTCTGGGACGGAGGGAGGGAGGTACCAGCAGGGTGAGGATGCTCTGGGATGGAGGGAGGGAGGTACCAGCAGGGTGAGGATGCTCTGGGACGGAGGGAGGGAGGGAGGTACCAGCAGGGTGAGGATGCTTACAGATGGACAGACGTGCCTGCGGGGTGCGACCCCTGCACTCAGGGTCACCCGTGGCAGCCACAGGACCGGGGCACTGTCGGTGGGTGACACAGGGGAGCTCACACCCAGCTCTGACTCCCCGGGTTCTGCCTCACCCCACAGCTGTTCTCCTTCCTCCTCCTCCCTGACCTGCTCCTGCTCTGTGTTTTATGAAGGTTATCTGAACACAGGGCTCATCATCTAAGGACTTTTTTTTTATCCCCAAATAATCGGTATTTTTAAACTGCAGATTATCTGCAGTGCAGCTTATGTGCATGGAAACTGACATGCTGTTGTTTAAAATCCCTTTTTCAATAAGATGCATTAGCAAATGAATGTCTATTCATGTAGGGAAATGATGATCATTCTTATTTTGGACATAAACCCAGTATTTTTTCAAATATAGTTTCATTTAAATCTTACTAATGCTGAATGATTGCGAAGAAAATTGTGGGTTTTTTTAAGCCTTAGAGATTTACATCCTTATAAAACTATTTTGCTTTAAATCTCAGGCCTGGAAAAAATTTCTACTCAGTTACAAAAGGTATCAGTTTACCAATTCTTCTTCTGGGTACAGTAATTTCAAGACAAAATTAGGTTTACTTAATGTAAAGGCTCAAATTACTTTAAAAGACAAGAAAAGGGACCTATTTCACAGCCTTGTGTAATCTTTTTTCCTATGAGTTAACTTTCTTCTGAAACCGGTTTCTTACTAAACAAGACACCGACATTTTGCATCTCTCCAAATGTTACTTTGTTATGAAGTACATAAGAACTTCACCAAACTGGACACAGTTACAAAACGCTGCCTTTTCTCAGTGACATTTCCTTAAAGCGACAATTTTTCATGGCACGCTCTTAAAAAGCAATCATATAATCTAGAAAATATGCCACATTTGCAAACTCTTTTGCTCCACTTGCTTCATGGAAAGGAAAAGAGCCCTGTTTTCCACCAGTGGCTGTGGTTTCCATGTCACTGAGGGGCACAGAGTTTGGCTGTACACCCAGCCCGCTGAGTCATCAGAACTGGACTTGGCTGCAGAATGCCATTTTTTGTTAGATCCACATGTGATTGACACAGACCAACAACCTTGGGTGCAGGGCTCATGCTAATCAGCCACATACACAAACAAGAGTACTCAACCCACACAAGTTTATCCAATCTGCATGGCCCAGAAAATAGCTTTTCATATCCAGAATGTTGATTTTTAGGACTACTAAGTATTTCTTCTCTGGTTTTTTTTTTTTTCCCCCCTCACAGTGGCTCAAGAGCCACATTTATTTCCCTGCCATGAAACACCAAAGAAGTTTTCATTTAACAAACCCATCTTTTTTTAATACGCAGACTCTAGCACCATTTGATCAAGGAGGGTTTGCTCTCCAAAGCAGCTAAGAAACCACTCTTCTGCTTCTTCCACTCTGCTGCAGAGGACCCCAATTCTGACAGAAAAGCAGGTCGGCGGCATCTCATTAGCAATGTGTAGATGCCTGAAGTTACCTAAAACCACACAGCAAATTTTTGAAAATCTATCTGTTGTTCATTTCCTGAACTTCTCTGTTTTTGTATAGCAGTGAAAGCATCAGTGTGTCAGCTGAAAGGTTAATGCCTCATCAAAAGGAAGAGCATTTGTCACACTGAGGTGGATCATCAAAAGCAGCATTTTGCCACTGTTTTATCCAGAAAATGTTATCTTCTAAATCAGGATTGTGTACTCGGTTTAATTCAGTGAGGGAAAGAAAATTAGCTAATCTTGAATAGAAATAAGAGATACATATCACGATGCACATTAAAAAGTTAGAGATCTTTTCAACACAGTAAGTTGTGGTAGTCTGCAGAGCTTCTCCAGTATTTTATAATGATTTAGGACATGGTAAAGAGGTATCCACTCTTGCAGCTACCAAAAATTTTTCAAATGGTGTTCATTTTCCAAAGGAAGGGCATCAGTAAATTGAGTGTCACGAAGGAATAGTTTGCACAGAAGCATTGAAGCAGTCTGAGCCAGAAAGTTTGACTGAACTCTCAGCTTTAGTTAAACCAAGCCAGAAATAAATGGGAATAAACAAACAGATTAGGAAAAGAAGGCAGAAGAAAGTAGTAAGAGTCATTAACGTAATCTTCACTTGAGGAATGGGGCAAATGTAAACTGAAAGGGTCTCTGTGTGCAACAGAGACTATAAAAGGAAGACTGTTTGGTACTAAAACTGTTTTGTGTAGGCTTCTGAAGAAAAAAAAATATCCCACTAGCCATCCAAAAACACAACACCTGGCCTGTGAACAGGTTTGGTCCAATGAAGAGAAATAAAGAAAGCCCTAAACCTTCCCTTGAGGTTTAGCTTGGAAACTGGGGCCTTTAGGGTTGCTAACTTTGCAGGAAAACTGAACAATGGTAGAAAGATCAGAGCAAACACCATTTTCCCTGCCAGACTCTCAGCCATGGCCTCAGGAACTCAGCCTTTGCCATGGGATAGGAGATTGCTGTGGCAGCACAGTCACCTCCTTTCACAGCTTGAGCCCAGGAACCACAAGGGCCCTGCAGAGGGGGAAACCTCAAACTGGCAGCGTCTAATTTGGTTTTGTTTATGTTCCTATGTTCCCTATTGATCTGCACAGGGCTTAGAATCAACAGCAAAGACCAGTAACCTCCCTCCCCAGTACAAACTGCAGAGGCAAAATAACCTCAGAATAATTCTTCCTGCTCCAAATTAGAAGAGACAATCAGACCCAGCAGCCAGCACTGCTGGAAGTGGCCCCGAAGTCCACTTGTTACAAGGCTCTGCACAGAGATGGGTGTGTGTTTCAGTTTGGTGCTGCAGGCTGGGATCTCTGTCACTCACAGCAGAGGGTCTTTTAGCCTTTGGGATAAAGTGGAACAGGCAGCATCCGTGCAGGCAGCACATCAATCCCATAATGAGGTGAAACAGGTTCTCAGTAGGACAAATGTAATGGGGAGGAGAGAGAGCAGAAGAAAAACAATGTTGAAAATAATCCTTTGGGGACAAGTTTAACCCTCAAGTGACTGCTACCAGAATCTCTAATTAACAGATACAGCGACTCCAAAACAAGACACGGATGTCTATCGTTTAACAAGGACAGGGACTGAATAGCTTGGACATGCCACATGAGAAATATCTGACAGTCACTGAGACATGCCCCACCAGAGAAGCCTTCCCAAGCTCCTCAGGAGACTACAAAGCACACAGTATCTGCATAGTAAGACATAATCCTGCTCTCACCACATCATCTCATTTTTTCCACATATCTTAGACCCTCAAGAGCTTTCTGTAAATTCCAATACAGAAAGCACAGCACATCCAGCAGTTAGAAAAGCCCCTTTGTATTTGCTTAGAAGGAAAACAAGCCAGTTAAGAAAGGCAAACCGAAGTGTCCTGCTTGCTGGTTTTCCATTAGGCACTTGTGGGACTACCTCACGTCTGCGACCAGGCAGCGTGTACACCAAAAAACCCGTGACATTTTGGAAGGCCTTTCCTTTCTAAATAGGGATACTGCAGATTTCAATGCTGCCAGCTTAATTTACAGGATACAGGTGATAGTAACTCTTTAAAACAAGAGCCCTTCATACACAGGGTACCCCGCCGTGTTTCAGCTTACAGAGAAATCAGACTCAGAGATCTTTCTAGGAGTACAGATCACACTGCCTTTATGGAGCCCCTGGAAGGTCGTATTCCTTCTCTTGTCACTTAGGAAGAAATTAATTCATCCCTGAGCAAAACACTGGCACCAGATAATGTGTTTTTGAAGCACATGGTACCTGCATCTCCAGCCAGCACGTCCCCGGGCACCAAGGTACCACCATCATTAACAGATGAATGCCCACTACTGGCACATGAACCAGGACACTCCACATCATGGAATAACAAATGGACTTCGGCCCCTTCAGAAAAGAGAGCAATGAAACACTAGAACAATTTAATAAGTCCACGGTTTGCTGCCTGTGGGTATCCAAGATCCATGAAAGCACGGACACACGATGCTGCAGCCTTGCTCCAAGCCAAAGCTCAGCACTAGCCTGAGCTGAACACAGAGCTTCTGAAAGCAATTCTCCTCCCCCAGTCCCATGTCGTATATTCAGGATTCAGAGGCACTGATTTATAGTATCCTGATCTTTTCTATTTGTTCTTTTTCCAGTGAAGTTTGTTCTCAACGCTAAGAGCAATTTATTTTCAAGATAGTGGCAACGTAGGGTAGCTTGCACAGTGCCTGGGTTGGCATGACCAATTCCCGTGCTTCCAGCACTGCCAGGAACAAGTGCCATGGCTAAACAGCCAGGAGAGATCTCTGCCAGTAGCTGCAAAAGCCTACCACACACAACTACTCTCCAGTGAAAGACCAAGGTAGCAATCAAAGAAGGACTGCATCATTTTATTGCAGCAACAGCCTTTTCCATAACTGATGTTTCATCCATACCTTCAAAGGACACCCTCAAATCATGAATTTTATATTGTACTACAAAATACTTGTCTTGTTCGTTCCTAGAAGTTAGAAGTGAAAGGAAAGAATAAAACAGACCAGTGACTTTGGAATTACATTCTGACTTCAAAGGGGCATTTGTATGGTGGTAGCTTCTGCAACAGCAAGAAAACTACGAACAGCAGGAGGCTGGGAAGACAGATACTTCTGGTGACAGACTGCAGAGTAAACAAAAATTAAGCAGATAATATTTTTCATGTTTCTTTAAACCAAAGATTCATCTTTTCTTGTTGTCGCCTCTATGAAGGATTAATCATAATAGAAATTGTCTGCTGCCACTGCAGTAAGGAAATAATAGAAGTGAGAGGACATACAGGAGAAACAGAGGCCATCAGCATTTTAATAGAGCTTTAAAAATTCTATGAGGAAAAAAGTACTGGTTGATAACATATGGTTTCACTTCAGAGATTCAAATACTGGCATTAAAACCAAGAAAGTAGAGGAAGTATGTCCTATAACATGGAGTATTTTTGTTGGAATAGTCAGTAATACATGGCAAGTGGCATAACTTTCATTAGTCCTTCCACAGCAAGAATCTCTTCTTTACCTATGCAAGGCAATGCACAGAGGCTGAGGGTGGTAAAAGGAGCACTCAGTTGTTTGAGTGGTGTTTGGTTCAAGCTAAGCCACCAATAAAAAAACCCAGATTTTTCTATACATCCGTTGTCTGGGTGATGTTTCTCTGAGACCTAATCTACTAACTTTGTGGACAAAAACAAGCTTTTACTACTGTTAGCTCTGCAAAGCCAATATAACCATGGCTGAGCGAGATGGAATTTTTATTACCGGCAATGAAGTAAAATTCAGACAGAAAACAGCTTGATTGTCAAACCCAAACGTGTGAGGTAGAAATACTGGCTGTTAGAAAAATCACCTTCCAACCTGTAAACTAAGCAAAGTTTTATCAGAAAGAGACGGACGGAGAACAAGTGCAGAATCCGCTGCGGCCATTCTCACACTTACTTCTGGAAACAATTCTGCTGGAGGGTTACAACCCTCTGCCCTCCTCCCTTTCTGCCAGCCCTCATCCACCACTCACACCCACAACTGCAGGAGCAAGCTGCAGAGTGCTGCAGAGCTCCGAGTAGTCCTCAGGTGTGCCAGAATCATACCGGAATACTCGGAGAGGTCAGAGATGTAGGAGAAAAGGTGCAGCTTCCTGGGCAGCTGCAGCTCTGCCCTGCTACAGTCTGGGCTTTGTTACTGCCCCACTGACAGACAGACTGTCCTGTCCTCGCAAGAGCAAAAAGTGCAAGCCTAGAAAAACCCCTTACAGTCTTGCTGACCTCCTGCAAGAGCCCCGCACACTGAACTCCCCAACCCTTGGGATTTAGTCTGCTCCTGACAGGAACTGGAGTCCTTACCGCAGTGCTGGGGACCCGCTGCCCCACGTTCTGCCACAGGCAGTCCTCGGTCAGGCTGAGCTCAACAAAAAGGGCAGCCTTGCGCTCCTTCCTCACCTCGTTAAAGGCTTGATCCCCTCAGCTTTTTGTGAGGGGGCCCACACAGGAGCGTGCAGGGTGGTGAGCATCCAAGGTAGCTCTGACTGGGTTTGCTTGAGGACTGGAAGCGCTGGAGCTGCATCACCACAGCACCCTGCACACATCAGTGCTGATGCTCACACAGCTCTCCTACTGCTGCTGCCCGGGCTGGCCTGGTCATTCAAAACTAATTCATGTTTTTCTGGGTATTATTGCTCCACCTCTGCCCTCTAGATACACCGAGAGATTTCTTTACTGGTTCAGATGAGGAAGAATCAAACTGGAAAAAGCAAATCCCATTAATACGATCCTTCACACCTGGATGTAAGATAAGTCTCTCCTGCCTCCCTAAACACAAAAGGAATTTGCCACTTGGCCCATATTAAAACCTCCTTCTATACCCAGGAAACAGTTTTTTAATCTCTGCGCAGAGTAAGATTGAGCCAAGAACGTGAGTTACATGACAATCTTTTACGTATCTGACTTAATCCCAATTTAATAATCTAAACCCTAAATAAACAACCTTTTTTTCCCAGGGCATTGAGCCACTCTAGGGTCAGCATTCTGTTCCAGGGAGAGCTGCCAGGCCCCTTACCCATCCTTTAGGGACTCCTTTCTCAGAATATATGTGGACATTGCCCGTTTCAGCAGGGAAGGAAAAATTGTTGTGAGGAGATGAAGTCCCAGTTTAGACCATATTGCTTGAGACCATGCTTTTGGATATCTTCCTATCAAAACGTACTTGAGGTGATTCCAGCACTTGCCTCAGGATCCAAGATCTTATCAGAGAAACCCTAAGTTTTTTAATTTTTAACTATTGTTTATTTTCTAACTACCACACCTAGCGTCTCAAGTAGTGAGGCTGCCCTGGGATTCAGTGGTGCCAGAGCTCCCAACCCACATCCAGTGGCCAGCAGAGCCCCCAAAGAGGAGGGCAGAGGCAGGAAGGAAGCACAGAGGACTGGTCCAGCCAGCACCAGACAGGAGCGCTGGAAATGCTGTGGTTAACTGCTTGCCTGGTTTTGTTTCTGAAGGAATATTAGCCAGCGATTTTTTTGTTGAGATTTTTTTTTCCCCATCGGTTGATAACTTCAGTTTGATGGCCTTATTGTTAATTTCCTTTTCTTACTGTAAATACCTGGGACACTGGATACCAGTGCTATCATTAATTGTACCAGCAGACAAACAAGTCACCTATTTCTGAAGTAAATTACTTCTAATTGCACATGCAACTCTCGCATTCTCCTTATGAATAAAGGAGTTTATGTCTTTTTTTAAAAAGTGCATGTCATTACAGCGAGTGAACTGATGGAGAGTTCACTTCCTGACATCATCATCATCGCTGGTTTTATTTTATTTTTACATTTCTGTGTAAGCACTGAAGTGTACAACAGCCCTGTAAACAGACAGGAAAATATGATCCCTGTCCCAGTGAGTTTGCATTCCAAGATGGGATTTCTTGTTAGCACTAATTCTTTCCACTTTCTTGGACTGATTATCAAAAACAATTACAAAGACCTGTACAAATGATGCGTGCTGCCGCCTGCTAACACAAATAATATATATCATTACTTGGGCTTTTTCCTAAATCCATTTTCCACAGTATGACCCTCTCCTCTCTGCCCTCCCCAGCAACACACTTGGAACACAAGTTACCCAACTGAGCTTAATACACTGAACTCCCAAGCACAGCCAGTCATTGCTGAACACTAGCAATGGCATCTGAAATGCTCAAACTACTGGAATGAGAAACAGTTTTTAGATATTTTATATATACTTCCACTTTTTCTTTTTATATTGATTAAGCTTTTGAGTAGCACGTTGCTTCAGCAAGATATGGTATCATTTGTATTCAGGAGAAAAAAGCCAACCAACCAACAACAACAACAACCCAAAAAAACCCCCAAACAACCAAAAAACTAAAACATAAACAAAAACCACACAGAAAAATAAATAACCACAGCTCAAGTCACAGGAAAAAAAAAACTCCTGTAATTTAGACAAAGCTAAATAGCTAAATGAGAATTTTTAATCTAAAAACCATGTGTAGTCCTTGCACCACAGTTGCTTATCTGTCACAAGGCAGACAGGCTACACCACGGCCTTGACTGACCATTATACATCATTCAAAGTTAACATTTTTCTGTTTGACCATCTTATCTTCCTTTATCTCCCTGCCTGAGTGAGGACACCCACGAGTCACTAAGTAAAATACCATTCTAGATCCCAAAAGTCTTTGCCAAGGTACAACATGATCAGTCTCAAGGATTTTTCGGAAGAGGAATCCGGTGGGTTTAAAACGATGGCTGGAAATACTGAAGGCCTTTCCCAGACAACTCTCTGTTTATCTGTGCTAGATTTGCTGTTGCTGTCTAAGTTTCTTTGGGGTAATTTCTAATTCTATGATGCTAACCTTTGCTGGGAAAGGATTGTAAAGTTTATAAAGCCCTGCTTAGTAGCCCTAAAAATCTGCTATTTTACTAAGAGCAGATAGAATCAAGCAACTGCTTCCTTTAAAGAGGGGGTGATTTTCAAAAAGTGAGGAAGTGCTGACCCAAAGATGTAACTTCCAAGTGTGAAACAACATCATGTGAGTGCCGTGAGAACAGGCAAGGGACTCCTGATCCCAGGGCATATGAGGACGGTGTGGACCACAAAGACTGAGCTTGCTTAGTTTCTGGTTGGAGGGTGTTTACCCTGAAAATGCCAGCAAACGCATGGTCTGTGGAACAACACCGTCATGAGCTTCAAAATTTTAACGGCCTAATGTTTATAGTGGGCGACACATTTTGGAAGGATGCTATAAAAAAGGCGAAGAACAACTGAAAGAACAAAAAAATAAAACAGGCACAGTAATCAAGAGTTTAGGTTTATTTTCCACGGACTGAACTGGAAGATGATGCAGTGTAAAAGAAACTGCTGAGGCTCAACAGAGCTTCGCCACAACAAACAAACCTATCTACAGCCTACATAAAGGTACTGCACCAACACAGGCTACCACATTTTCATGCTAAGCCCAGCTTCACAGACTTTTTTTTCCTTTTTTTTTCTGCAAAATTACAAATTTACGTGAATTGGTTCATTTTAGTATATTTTTTCTGTCATATCTGCACTTGGCTGTTTGTTATATTAATGAAGGCCATTACCATTCCAGTCACCCCCATACAGGTGACTTCAAACAGGCCATAAAGTCTTGCCTGGCACCAGATTCTCCACATCTGCAGGGCTCACTCAGCTGTGCTCTGCCACTCACATAACTGGCCATGGCACCAGGAGACCTCACTAGGCTAAGGCAGCATGGATTACCACCTGGATTTTGGTTGTGATGTATCAGACAGGTAAAGAGTAGCCAAAAGCAGCTAAAAACAAAACAGTTCTGAGAAAACAGCCTTTCCATTAACACTACAGGCTTCATGCATCAGCTTGGCTCCACAATGTGGGTACAGAGACAGAAGCAAAAGGCTCCAACTCCGAGTCCTGCACGTGGCTCTGGTTTACTTGCAGAGCATCACCCAAATGAAGTATCACCCCACCCTCAGAGCAATCAAGATGAGAGTCAGGTCTCTCATTCTACTCAAGCTACTCAAAAGAAAAGAAAACAGGACCAGTTCGTGGCCCCAAATCAGAGCAGGGAGCTCCTGGGTGAAGCTCCAGAAGCAAAACAGCACTTGTGGGCCACCTTTCAGTAATGGCCACCAACTCGGCAAGCGCAAGAAAGAATGGATAGTAAACATATAAAAGAACAGTTAATTGCATTACAGACACAATGAACATGATCCCATGAAAGAAGGGGGATTATGGCAGTTGTTGGAAGTGTATCTGGAAGAAAAGTAACAATTTCTTTCACTCGGTCCTTGTCAAAAGGAAAGCTGCCACAAAACCAGCTTGAGCTTCAATACTTCAGGAAGACATGGTAAAATTCCTAGTAAGGAGAAAAATCAATTTCCATTTCAGATCAAAGTTCAGTTTGATCACAACTATCCGTGCAGATATTCCCTTTACACAGCAAGTATCTGAACTGACATGGTTACAAAAATAGATGAAAAATGTCTAATTTTTATCATGAAATTGTGTCAGCACCATCTGAATCATATAAGACTAGGAGTCCACGATTAGTGTCATTTATGACAGTTTCTATTCATCGTTAAATAACTAAAATTCATGTCCACAAACTACAATCAAGCAATTTACACAACAACTGATTATTTATGTTTTGTGCTGAAAAACAAAACTCTTTTTCCCCACAATGTTAAATCTTTCTGTTAAGCAACACAAGAACACACCTACAATTTAAAATGTCAGTACAGAAAACACTTCAAGCATAGAACAGCACTGCAGTTTTGAAAGATTTCTGAAAGATGAAAAAATCATTTTTCTAGTGCAGCAGATTAGACATAAGTTTACTGCACTTTAGCTGAAGTTAGAGAAAAAAATTACTGGTTTGTTTATTTGTGTTTGTGTACACATCTATGAAAATACTCCTCTAATATCAGATTGATTTATAATAATGGCCTTTTAAGGGCTATTGACCTTGGTGCAAATGATTAAGAGTACTAAATAAAGATTTTCAGGGAGACATCTGTTTACTAGCTACGCCTCTCTGTAAGCAAGATTCTGCCATTTCCAGGATAGTGTCCTATGCCAGAGGGTGGGAAGAAGCTAGACCTTCCTCAAAGACCTTCACCCAACAAAAGTACTTCATGAAAAAAAAGCACTGAGAGGAGCTGGTATCAGTTTTGTCAGTGAGAGGACACATACTATTTGTAACCCCCGAAAATTATAGATACGTGCATTTATGAGCATGAGAAACAGGAAAATGGCAGTCAAAGGTAGGACACAGTGGCAAAAAGAAGAAAAGGGGCTGGAGGAAGAAATCTCAGCTATGTGTGACTGAACAAGTTAAAGAAAAACTACAGACCACCACGGATGACAAAGCAAGAAATTTAAACAGAAACAGGCAGTAACATGGGGGTTTTGCCACAGAGGCAGCTGTGGTGTGACAACATTTCTATCAAAAATTGCCACAATTTGGAATTACAATCAAACTGTCACCAAATCACACCTGATAATTCAGTATCCTCCATACTTACTGCATGTATTATTATACGCACTTGTCCCACACTCAAACATAAACCTGGAATCGTTCCATCAGATAGTTATTAACATTAAGTCAGTTCTAAATGATGCAATTAATAAACGGAGACTTCAACTTTTCCTTAATAACCTGAAGTCACCGAATGCAGAGCCACTTACAGCCTGTTCTGAAGAGCAGTGTCCCATAGCAAAAGGCAAACAAACAGCCACTGAGGACAAAGGCCATTAACAATCATTTATTTGTCCTAATTCAAGGACTGTTCCCCCTCTCTGTTTGTTCTACTGCCTGGTATAGCCTACAAAGTCTTGCTGACAAAAAAATACCTTTTCTTCCCAAAGGTTTGCAAATATTCACATTACGATTTCACGCCTCGGCCGAAATCTTTCCTGTTAAATCTGTCTGTCCAAAAGAGGAAAAATTCCAAAAAAGCGCCAGTGTGGTGGCAGCATTCAGAGTGCTTGCAGAGCTCCTTGGAGCTTTCACTGCTCCCAGTTCTGGCTGTAAAGGCATCATAAAAGCAGGCCAAGTGGCTCACAGGCATCAGCTGCCAGAACCTATTACAGTCAGAAGGCTCAACAAGGAGCAAAAGGCTCCATGTGCTCTCACCTCACTTCCATTTCACTTGCATAGTCCTAAATTCCTGGCACATGTTTAACACAAACGTCCCGGGAAACTTTCTTATTGCAAATGGAGCTAACATTAGCAAAACTGGTTTTGCTGGTGTGCTTTGTACCAGTTCCTCAGCTGAAATAAGCTATTCTAACAAAAGCGTGCTTCCCCCATCCACTGTCACTATATCCATAACAGAGATTTTTTCCAATATGAAATATAATTAAAACCCCAAATCCCTCACTGATATTTCTAATCTAGGTAACATCCCTAGTACAGTCCTGGCCTTGACTGTGTTAAGACTTCACCTAAATGTGTCCTAAGTATAGTTCCACGAGTCAAGAAATACAGGAAAGCTTTCTGTTGTGGAAAAAGCTATACCACTGTATTTTTACTCTCAAATGGCATAAACTCCTCTGCAACAAGCACAGTAGTATCAGCACTGCTGTAATTAGAAGAGGACTTTGCCCTACTTCTGCCAGTAAGAAATCACCAACATGAAGAACAGACCATTGCAATACTGACATGTGAGGTGAGAGGAGATGCCTCAGCACCTAAGAGCCTAAACACTTGTTTCTGTAACATCTGATGGGTCCTTTCAAGGTCACGGGCAGAAGTTCACAAACGTCTGCAAGAGTACTTACTCTTTCTTCAGGGACACACTGAGGAAACCCAGCTAATTTAACTGCAGTCTCCACTGCCTTCAGCAGGTGTTTTAGTAGTGCTCAGACTAAATTTTCTATACTATCAGGAGAGAAAGGGACTCAGGACAAAGCACAAATGCAAATATCCATTATTTTATAAAGAAACGGATAACAATTAAAAGAATTGCAGATGTATGACGATTTCTAAAAAAAAGTGGAAAAAAAATATGGTAGGTCTTCGATCAGTATTGCACAGGAGCTGCAATCCACTGACTGTTTTAGAGTGCTTATGCTTTTTAACTATCTAAAAATTGAAATAACTATGAAGTTCCCCAACATGCTGGGACAGCCAGGGCCTTTCTTTAAACACTTCACAAAATAGCACTCTCTCTTACCACATGAGCTCTTAATTTCTCGGTTCAGAAAAGCACACAGCAGTTTCCTACAGTGCATAGGTGGGCAGTTCCAGAGCCTGCTTCTTCACACAGAATCTTTGAAAGATGACTGTTAACTAAACTTGGCTTAATTAAGTTGACAATTTCACAGCTTACTTTGAACAGCTCATTAACTGCAGGCCACAGCTTCTCTGCAGCCAAGGCTCCACAATACATCATACAGCGAACCTGCTGACAGGAGCTACAGCTTCCAACTCATGTTTCAAGAGATCAGATTCATTACTGAAGTCCTGCTTCTTCTAAAACCAGTTCAGGCCTCCTGTAAGAGACACTGAAAAGACTTTGCTCTGCAGTACAGTGCTACACATCACTGCAAAGTCTGCACGTTAAAGGCAACGCTGTTTTACACGGGCTGCCAGGCTGAGAGTGGTGCTGGGGTGAGGACAAGTGGCTGTGGCTGAGCTGCCACTGCTGAGAGTTTACCAAGTCAGGGGGCTATATTCTACTTAAATTAACCACAAGCTAATTGACAAACATCCTGTACATATATATACAGCCCTTGGACAGTCTGCTCATGCCTGTTCTAGGACAAAAGTATCTGTAGTTACAGCAATCAATTAATCTGCATTTAAGAACTTGTGTTTAAACAAATTACTACTGCTGGCCTCAGATCATTCCTCAGTACAGAGGTCAAGGTTTCCCAAACCTAACTCAGACTCTTAAGGATATGAAGACCTCTTGCAGCAGCCAGCAAAAGCACAGGGGCAGTGCTGTAAACCATAATCCCTTTACCCCTGGCAATCCTCTGTCATGCTTTTTTTCTCTACATGATTGTTTTATTGGTTTGCCTTAAAAAATCATTAAATTATTTTAGGATGGGCTAAAGGACCCTCCTTTAGAAGAATCTCTTGGAAATTCCACCTGCTGTGCTGGGACCCCCTGATGCTGGGAAAGATGATGAAAAAAATGCCAAGCCCTTCACCCACATCCCTCTCCCTGCAAAATGGAGGGAAAAAAGAAAAAAAAAAAGTAGTTACTATACAAATCCTTGTACCTCTTACAAAGTGGCAGGAAGCAACAGCATTCAAGCACTTAAAGATTCCCAGGTAATACTTCACATGAGTATTTACTGAGTGTACTGTTACAGGGGTAAGTGGAAACCAGATCCCAGAATAGTCAGAGTGATTGGCCGCAGCCAGGAAAGCACAGCTCGGCTTTCGGGTGAAGGCTTTCACTTCCTTGGTACCTTTGTCCTGGAATGGAACAGCCCTGGCACAGCAAATCCTAACAAGTGGATGCAGCCGGGTACTCCTCTGATCAGTCAGCTGGAATGCCAGCCAGCTGGGGAAAAAATGTAAGGGACCATTGACCAAAAGTATCAGGTTTCCTGAAGGGGGTTGATGGTTCTTCCTTGCAGGTCATCTGTGGAGAAAGGGCAAGAGACTACACGGCCTCACTGCTAAACACACACTCGAGAAAACAACAGACTGAGGAAGACTGTGTCCTTGTTCCAACTGATGACGGGAGAATGTATCAGGTTTCTCAACATTTTAGAACAAATCCCTTTTCCGTAACTAGGTAAATATCCCTGTGGAGACAACTGTGACTTCTGCAACTAAACCATACCTCACAGAGACCTCTGAGCCTTGCAAGTGCTGGACCCCACCACTTACACTCTCCACTGGCCTCTGGTCCTTGGTTTAATTTCGGAGGGACTGACAGAGCAGTGCATCGTATCAGGGAGGCACCTCCGAACCCACACAAATCCTGTGCACCCAATAAAAGGATGAAAATCACAGCTACCTCTTAACACCCACAGCCTGCACTCCCTAGCACAGCTCAAATGCTCTCAGAAGAAATGGAGGAAAAGATTTCCATTCCCTGATGCTGCACCAGGTCCATTTCGTTTCCACAGTCCTTAAAATTCTCTGGTTTGCTTAGACTTTGTACAACAACCAAACAAGGTTACCCCACAAACCACCCCATGAACAGTGTCCCACAAACTTAGCATGAGCACAGCAGGAGAAGAGTTTATATTGCCCAAAGAGCACAAGAGAGCCTTGAAAGAGCTCTCAGCAATCAGAACAGCCAAGATAAAGTTAGGAGGAAACTTCAGAGCTACGTAACCTCCAAAAAGAAGCTGCTTTTAGTTTAACTGGCAAAATAGGGAATTGCAATTTCAGCTCGCTTTTTTTGACTGTCCAGTTATGAATCTCACTGCAAGTAATTCATAAGAGAGCTTTGCTTTTTAGAAAATGTGAACTTCAGTCACGCTTCTCTGAAAATTTGGTGCTTGGCAACGTTCCCGTGGTCACACTGTGACCAGAGGCTAAGTCTGAGGATGTGACAAACCTCTGGACTTCCCACAGCTCCCATCAGCCACTGGCAGGGCTTGCTCCCCCTACCCCACTCCCACTCTAACTCTGAGGCTCTGCACTGATACAAACAAACAAGAAAAAAACCCCTTCCAGCTTACAAACAGTGACAGCAGAATTACTTTCTCAGAAAACTATCATAAACTGACACGTCAATATTTAGCTCTCGGAACCAACAGTACAGAATGCCCAACAACATTTCTTTTTTTATTATTTGCTACCAAACCAGCAGGCTGCCACTACTGCCTGTCCTTCAGGGACAGACAGACACTACCTCTGCACTTCTCACCAAAGCCAAGGGGGAGAAGGATGGGTCAGCTTCCTCACCGAGCAGCTTCATTAGTTCAATGAGTTTTTATTAGGATGAACAAGGATCATAAAAGCTAAATGTCTCTTATCTCCAAGAATCTGTTTTTTCCTACAAAGTACCACCACCAGAGACAAGTGCTTTTTGGATAAAACTTGGTTCCCAACAAGCTACCGCTCTAATGCATTCATTTTAAAGAGCTGTAACTTGCAATAATACTTCAGAAAACATAAAACTCCCCTAAAAAGTAAGCAGCTGCCCTAAAGTAAAATATTCCATACTTTGGAAAAGGTACAATGTGATATTATCTGCTGAGGGAAGAAGTGTCACTGGGAGGCTTAGGGGCTCTGAGTGACAGCAGTGCCACAGAATTTGGGCTGACTGTTGTCCTGACAGATCTCAGCTCCATGGCACTGCACAGCAAGGAACAAGACCACCACCTCCAGAACTGAGCCCATGCCATAACATCACTAATTGACAGTACAAGCAGCACAGCCCTTTCGTCTGAAACTCTGCAGAAAGCAGATCCGTTCCTGCCAAAGACAAAAAAGAATACCCCAAATACTAAGTAAAGTTCCAGCAGCATCAGTGGAAGCATGAAGCAGTGTCTGAGTTCACAGGACTTACTCTTCCTTTCGTTAACAAAACAAAAGCTGTTTGGGTTTGCAAAACCCCCTTTGCCTGGCTTTGAAAAGTTTCATTCCTCTAAGATATCAATTTTACCCTCAGGTTTTTTCATCCGCAGGACACTCTGACCTACGTATGAAAAAAACTAGCTACCCTGGTCATGAAGTCCTCTTCAGAATGCAAACTCGTATTTAGTTACAATTCACGTCCCTTGCTTTCTTTTAAACTCTTTCATCGGTTGTTCTTGGTCACAGAAACAAATACATCAGCCATTCACACTGGTGGTGTTGCAGCGATAAGTATGTGCTAACACTGGTTTGGACATTAATTCTCCATTCACAAATTCCACTCAAGAGTACAATTTTTTTATTGCACTCGTCAACTAAGTTTTAAGGACATAAAACTAAAATATCGGTATCATATTGCATGCCAAAATGGTGAAAAAATGAAAAGTAAATCAGTGTGTTCAGACTAAAGCCAAAAGAGGAACACGAAGAACTCTTCTCAGTTTTGAACCTTTAAATAGATCCCTTGCATCTTTCTCCAAAGCACACTCTGCTGACGCTGCTGGAGACAAAGCACTGCACACACGGACACAGCTTGCTCTGAGAGCAGCTCTTGTGTTCCCGGGTACATGGTGGCCCTGATCCTGCGTGACACAGAATTAACATCAGGCATTCAAGTGGAAACAGACAGCCAGCTGGCCAGGGAGCCACACACCAACCAGGGGAAGTCTGGGTCACCGCTGCATCACTGCTTACAGAAGGGAAAAAAGATGCGAGTGGAGAACTATACACGTACAAATATGTGGGGGGAAAAAAAAATCCTTTTGAGTGCTTAGAAATTCAAAGTTTTAACTTTGAGAGTCACCACTCAAAGTTACTCTACCTAAAGCCACAGCAACAACCCTCTAGCCCACAGATCTTAACAGGGTTGAAAGAGTGTCATTTTAGTAAGAATTTGGCCCACTGATAAATCTCTTCGGTATTTGAAAATAATACTTTGCCTTGGTTCGAAAAATAAAACGCAGATGTCTTGCCAGCAATCCCAGTGCCATCCACACTTCAGTACAAGCTCTGGATTCCAGCATTTACAGACGTACGTTCTGATACTCATCCTGTGCTGAAATACTTACTTTTGAGTTACAGCTCATGGAAAAGTGCAGTTCTTACCAGGCAGTTAAACTGTGTACAGGACACATCACTTCTGCTTCAAGTTACCACAGTAATAGGTGTGGCTGTCCTCAACCATTTCTGGAATTTCTCACCAAACTTATGAAAAGTTACGAAGGAAAGAAAAAAAAACAACAAACCTTAAAAACTGGAAGGAAGAGCAGACAGTTTTCCAAAAGAACACACATCTACAAACTAATCACCTCAGCTCAGCGCTGATCTTCACCTAGCTACGTATCACACAGACACGTTTGTGCATTTAAACCTGCAATTAAAACCTCTGCTGTAAAATAGAGTTCTACACCTCAGAGTCAGAAGAAGAGTCAGAAGAGCTGCCACCCTGATAACTCAAGTGTGAATGAGGAATATCCTTCTGATGATGCAAAAGTGTAGCTATCCTAAATACAGGAAGACGGCATTCAATGCGGATCAAGGTTCTTTTGTTGTGCTTTAATTAACAAATTAGCACAGGTTTTTTTTCAAACGAGATCCTTATAAAGAAGGTTTACTTTGCTGATCACTTACTGAGGTTGTTTTTCTGATTAAATTTTATCAGAGATAACAGAACCTCAGACTCAAAGACAGAATGGGATAGTAAATGTGTAACTTTAAAAATAAGTTGTCTTTTAGTGGCAAGTAAGATGGGGCCTTGTAAAGTTTCCACCGCATCCCAGTGGGGAGCTAAAGGTCACTGCTAACTCAAAATGAAAACAATGGGAAGTAGAGGATGCCATTCTTTCATATTTGTCCAGTGATTCTGCGTTTTCTTTGTATGGATTTACTTAGGATAACTGGGAAATCTAAAACACAATGAAAAGATTTCAGTGTCCCCTTTTTCCCTGTAATAAGACCAGTAATCTGTTCATGTCACTATATAAAATGTTTGATTTACAAAGCAAAATAGATCTTTCTTGAAAAAGACATGGAAAATGTTTGGTTCCCTACGCAACTTTAAAATTAACATGCAAAATAATTCTGCTTTTGCAAAAAAAAGGTGAGTTCTCATTTCCAACAAAGAAACAGACACATTTTAAATCTGTTAAAATATTATTTAACAAACAGATTAATATATGTCCTGATTTTAAAAAATCCTTAATTTAGTATCAATTTAGTTCGCTCAGAAATGAAAGACCCATCTGGCCAACAAAGCGATTTTCTTTACACCAACAGAAATATGTTATCCCAGTTTCTCGGGATCTAGCGCTCAAAAATTGTCTATCATGTAATAAAGTGGCAGAACCAAAAGCCACATTTCCTCCCACTCCAAGCAAGGATGGGAATACTAATTTGAGTCCCTCATGCTGGAATCGGTCTTTTTCATGAGCAACATTTTATTCCCAAAACTGCTTTTAAATCTTGAATATTCCTTTTCCATTCCAAGTTCTTCTGCTATGCAAGGACATTAACTCTCTACATAGATCTGCAGACTACCTTTGAATATTTAAAACACTATCAAAACCTATCCCAAATTACCTTGTCTACCACTTTCAAAACAGATATAAACTAATTTATGTCAACACATTTTCATGTCAAAAAGCAGGTTCTAGCTCTCTTCCTTTCTCCTGGAACAAAGCCATACATGTGGGAGCTGGCTTACAGAATGCTAAGCCTTTTACTTTATGCGGAGTGACAGAGTTACAGATTTTACAAGAGAGAGAAGAAAAGGGCCTGGGAGTTTGATTTGAGGCCAACAGAACAACCCACAGCAAAAGAGAAGGGTCTGGAAGACTGCACAAATTAGAGACTCCACTACTTAATTTCACAGCGTGTGTAACAACATCATTTATTACATTTTGGCCCTACAAGGGGTGTCAAGAAAGAACCTAAAAGGGGCTGAATGCTGAAATCTTTTTGCAAAGCAGAGGACTTTAACATCACTTCCTTGATGCCTTTGAAAACTTAAAAATCTGACTCTAGGCAATAAAACTATTTAGTATGTCATGCACATTAAAGCTATTCAATTTGTATCTTGTCATCCCGTGCCAATTTAAATTACAGTTAAATGATGACACCTAATTATTTTACCCAACGAACAGCGATGTGTAGGATGTCACAGGATCAAGCAATTTCCTACTGAACCTCTACTGGATGAATGAGTCTGATATAAAAAAATGCCAGAATTCACACGGAAAACTGAGCTTGGGACACGAAATCACACTCTGCGTGCAACCTTGGAAACACTGCTAACAACGTTTTAATTCCATCCACGGCTCGTAAAGCAGTTTACAGTGTGGGCATATTATAGCCACACACACCACCAAAACAGAACACAATGCTAAGCTGTTCTCCTACGTGTGCAGGTGCTTCTGTGGCCCCCTGATAAAATGACAACTTACGTAAATCTTATATTGAAATTATTTCACCTTGAGGCCAGTCTGCTCTTTATCAGATTTGCTTTAAGTTTCTTTCACTTTTTGCTGAGAGCTAATAAAAGCTTTAGCTGTCCACATCTCGAAATACTTGTTTCTTCTTTGAGGACTCCTTTGAAAGTCAGTTGACATTCCAACTGCTCAAAAAGTGGAATATTTTCAGTGTATGGTTACTATTGCTTAAGTAACCCAGTTCTGGAGTCCTTTCTCAATGTGACAGCCAAGAGAGGTGAACAAACGTTCATATAATAACTAAAACAAAACAGCAATTTGTCACTGTTGGTAGTGGCGACCGCTGGATATAACAATTTCAATGGGTGTTAAAAATACTTCTCATTCAAATACCTCTCCCTTTCTTGACAAGGATATTTACTTGAACACGAGGAACAAATATTAAAGCATGCAAAATGGAAAGCAAAACAGTTTCCAAACAGTATTTTTTCTTAGTTTCAAATGAACCACGAACAACTTTCTTAGTAAGACATTCTTCATTGTCACGTTGATTGTAAGCATCCTCTAATCTACAGTTCACTGAGCGAGAAGTATTTGCAAGAGGGTGCAAGCATTCCATATCTTTAATTTATGTTTAAACTTAGCATTTTGGATGTAAAATCTGAATTGCTGGCACCTTAAATAGCAAGGCAAAGCTGGTAAATTGCATTGGAATTTCACACCGCGTGTAATATTGGGAATGGTAGAAACTCATTAGTACATCACCTCTCGTTATTCTGCCTGGCTTATAACTAGAAAATTTCTCACTGTGGATGTATTTACACTTCAATCTGAGCCATAAAATTAAGAATACAAAAGGTATTCCTCAGTAAGAAAAATATCTAGAACTGCAGAAATAAAGGCTTGGTTTTAATACTTCCTCTATTGACAGATTCAGGCGGCAGAAAAAGAACAGCTTAGTACTTAACTACATAAAATGGCCAGGGAAGAGACACAAAGCAAGCTCAGACAGCAGCAGTGAAGAACAATGGAAAGGGCAGAAGAATTTTCAGCTGAAAGGAGTTCCAGTGAAGTTTGTACCAACAGTAAATACTCCAAAAATTCAGAGTCTAGCCTTGCTCATCTCAGTCACGCAAGGAATTGCCCTCAGAAGCAGTGACACATCTTGCTTGACTTGGTTTGCATGACAAGAAGAGGTACCAATAATAATGCTTTAAAAATTGAAAGCGCAGCTTATGCTGCCTTAGTAGTGTAGCCATCTATGTACACTGTGAGTGATTTATAGTTTGGGTTTTTTCCAATTTACATAACAAACAACAGGAAATTTAAACAGATAAAAATTAGACTTATAAATATGAGCCCCGTTCACACGTTGCCACACCACTTCACTTTGTACAATTCAAAAATTAGACTCCCATCCCCTGAAGAAAGTGTTCATGCCTTACAACAGCATAAAAAGTATCAGTCTGAAAGTCTGGAGCCCTGAAGACTGAGAAGAGTTCACGTATCTCAGCGTGGGAAGGATCCTCTCAGTGGAAGCAAGGATCTTTGTACAGGAGAGCTGACGTCAGTCAGTGGAAGTGGGAGGGAAATGGTGATGGGAGGTTTGTCAGGGAAATGATTGAGGACAGCCTCAGTGGGAACAGGGAGGATTCAAGAGAGGGTGGATGGCCTCAGTGGAAGCATGGACAGAAAGTGTGGGAGTATCAAAGGGAGGGAGTGCTCATGTGTTCCAAGGGAAAGGAATTACCAGACAGGGAGGAAAAGAGCAGACAGCTTAATGGACTAAATAAGGTGCTGTTAACTGCAGAAATGAGCTCCACTTCAGCACTGCAGGTACCACACAGCCTGTGCAGAATTATGCAACACTGGTTTGCAGTGACTGCAAAATTCACAGGCGATTTCAGGGCTTGAATGCAGAAAACCTTCTGGCTGTAGGGGCATGGATTTAACCTGGCTGCCCACATCAGCTGATAAATCGAAAGACTATTTCACATTCGGTCCTTCTGTCTTAGGAGTAATTTTAATTTAAAACAAAGGAAGTTTGGATTTACTCTCTGATCCCCTTGCACCCAAATGCACGTATTTCTGTATTAAATGTACCCGACAGGGAGAGTTACACAAGGAAAGAGGAAGGAAATCTTACATACGTAAAAGAATGACAGAGCAAAATCAAGGTGCTACAGTGTGTATTAATGCACTGGAGAAGAGCCACACACACACAGGATGTTGGGATAGCATATGATTATGAATATCCAAGCCGATTTTAAATAACTACCACAACGCCCCTGAAGTCCTTATGGCTTTCAGCATTTACTCCACTTATGTTATAGATTGAACAGTTATTATTCTAATGGGGTTTGAGCAGGTTTCTATAAATCCAAGTACCTTTACCACAAATTCAACTACAAAAATATCTGAAAATCATAACTAATATATATGAAAAAGACAGACTGTCATGATTTTGAGTCCACTTTCTTGAGATTTTTAGAGTTAAAACAAAAATCAGGGAAACTCTTCTTTGCAACAGTACTGGGTAAGTGTAATTTGATATTCTTTACATAGCACTGGATAATCAAATCCCAGTCCCTGCATCCAAGTACTGCTTATCTTTCACTAATAAAGGGTTTAATCTGCAGAGACGATACACTGAAAATTAAGGGAAGAGTTTTCATGGCTGGTTCACTGTTTAAACGTGGCATTTATTCCAAGATGCTCATGATTTTCAAATAAAAGCCACATATAAAAATACTACTTAAGGAGGGAGATACAGGTGCCATGACCTAAACGAGGTCTTCCATTTCTCACAGACTGTCACCATATTCACACACAACAGAAACAGGTATTACAGCATTTACCTCTGCACACACACACTTGCAGGATTATTCTGCAAATTTGGGTGGATTAATTTAGGGTTTCCCATACTAGGAAAGAACAGGTAACTTTTTAGCGACAGTTTATAAATTGACGCAAATCACAAACTATAGTGTGCTCACACCACACATCCAGAAAATGATCCTCTGCTATTTGACCAGGAGAAAGATACAACAAGACATGAACATAAAATCAGAGTAAGTCAGGGGTTAATCAGCAATAGATACAATGCCATTTTACAGTCAACATGGGGCTTTTTTTCTTTTTATTACATTTTCTGACTCGAAAAATGTGCACTACAGCTAGCAAAATGATTCAATAAATATTATTGCACTATGTATTATACATGTTTTAATAAACTTAACACTAAAACCAGCCAAAGTGAAAACATGAAATTTACACACAGGCCGAGTTTTGTTCTTAGCTCTAACACAGCATTGGCTTTAATCTGAGAGTATACAACAACTTAAAGTGCCCTGAAACCAAGTGAAAATGTCATTCAGGCAGGTTACTGGCGATTCACACAAGTTCTGGGTGACACCACCAGTGCCCAAAGCACACCAGGTTTGCAGCATTTGTGCTTGTGTGAAGGAATCCCTGAGGCCATCAAGGGTGTACTACAAACTCTGAGAAAGAGCAATGGTCCTTAGTAGCACCCTAACTCTTACAGTTCTTCCTCAAATCGAAAATCCTTTTAATTGCAAAACATCCTGCCCAATGCTCCTTCTGCCTTCAGGAATTTCAGGCTCCTGCACGTTGTTTTCAGTTGTCTCACACTTTCCTTCTCTCCAAACAACTTCGCTGCACTGCGAAAACTGCTCTCCAGTGATCCCTCACTCCGGCACAATCTGTGAGACAGCACAGTTATCCAGCACTCTAAGAACTGCAAATCTGATCGTACTGCACACACTAATGATAAAAGCAGAGAATGAAATACTGCGCTGCCTGACAGCTCTAAAGACTGTTACAGGATTTTGCACATGAAAGTAACGTAGATGTGCTGTGTCCAACAGATTTTGTATTCAACTGATCACAAGCAGAACTCCATTTTCCTTTCTCAAAACCCATCTTTCACAGAACTGTGCTAAAGAGTGATGACAGGGGCAGAAAATGTGACTGAGTGATAAAGATCAGAGTGACTGTCAATGAGATGACAGCATGCATACGAACCAATAGCAACCTATAGTGTCTGGCTGAGAAATTGTACAGAGTTCTTGAAGGTGAACAACAAAATTCAACAAAATTAAGACTGCTTCCCACACATGCTTCTGGAAATAGGTTTTGAGGGATTTTTTCCCCTTAAACAATCACACAGAAGACAAATTCAGAGAACAAAAATTTTAAAAGACTATTTTTGATTTAGGTTTTGCAACATGCAATTATCATCACTATTAAAAATTTAGCTAGCAAAACAATTGTCAGGACTCTGATGACAACTTAAGCTTCCTTAGTGTGGTTGCTGTGTTAAACATGCCGTGAGCATGTCTATCGTGTGTGAACAGGGCCGTAAAGTTCATTTCCTGTGCAGTGTTGTTAACACAAAAATTAAGTTTAGTACACCACGATTCAGCTTCACGTTCTGCGTTAAGTATTAATTCCACCCCCAGCTCACTACTCGCAAAGTGTCTGCTGATTTTCTAGACGTTTTTAAACTATGAAACTTATTAAACTATGAACAAAGTTTGCTAAATCTGAAGGAAAACAACCAAAGAAAATCACCCACATAACTGAAGTAAATTATTCCAGGTCAATACTCTAGAAGTCTAGAAGTAAAAACCCTAAGAAAACAACAAATCACTAGAGTTTCTGTCACTCTGCAAAACACTCGATATTCAGCTAGCTCTCACTTGCATCTCAAGCCTGTATCTTACATTTACAGCATGTGTATCTCAGTTCTTATCACAGCAACCAGAACAGATCAGCCATGTTATATAATATCCCCAGGGCTGCTACAATGTGATTTTTCTTACATTTGCAACTACTCATTTTTACAAAATAAAAGCAGTTTCCCAAAAAAAAAGCAAAGGTATGATCCAAACCTATTAACATTAGGAGCTAAAGTACAACCCATAAATAAACAGTCCATCGATAAAAAGCAAACAGACAAGCAAGCACTCCACACACTGTCTCGTTTCCAAGAAAATAATCACAAATCACAGGTTTCTTTCAGTATGTGTCTGTCAACTTCATACAGCCTCGTGTCGTACCTCTACTCAAAAGTATGGGCGCAAATGCATGGGAAAAAAAACAGCAAAAAAATACCCTATTTGCAGCAACAGACAAGGTCAACAAGTTGTTAATGTAAATCAGTACCCAGGGCAAAACACGCTGCCGCTCTCCCTTCCACTTTCCGAATGGAAGGGGTATGCAAAGCGATCAGCCCAGCTCGCAGAGCGCTTCAGACCGCGATCTGCCCCTGCCTCCAAAGGAACAGCCACGACCCAGCACAAACACGGGGCTCAGGACATCCCCCCGCGCACGGCGCAGCCCCACCGCGGGCCCAGGGCCCCCCAGGTTCAGAAGCAGGAGCCGTGCCCCCGGCTCCAACGATCGACGAGGACAATTAACATCGCTCTCCTCCCCAGACTTAGGAACACTCGTTTCGTGGAATGAAGAAAGAGGCTTTGGTACCTCCACAAAGTCGCCGAGACACTGATTAGTTTATAAACGAAAGTAATAGCCCAAGCCAGGAAAGGCTCCCCCACGGCGGCAGGGAGACTCCTTGGGCTCAAGCGCTACAGCCAACTCCTGTTCTGAGAGAAACAGCGCTCATGTTTAGCACCCTTTTTACCTTAACACTGGATCTGCCGGTCTGGGCCTCTGCCTCCATGCTCTGGCTGTTCTCCCTCTTGTCTTTCTTAGAGGAATTAGTCCTCGCCTCATAAGTGGATGTGTTGTAGCATTTAATGAATAATCCTGGGACGGGGTTGCCTTGCTGCTGTTGAGACATGGTTGTGTTGGTCTGGTGAGGGAAACTGTACTCCTCAGACTCATTGCTACTGTGACAGATCACTCTGCTGTCAGAGAGGTTGGTGCTTGGAACACAGCCCATGCTTTGTGGCCACCTGGGGAACACTTCTAAATTGTATATATACACGTGTATATATATATATGTATATATATATATATCTTTCCTTCCCGTTGATATTTTCCCCCTGCTTAATTTTTTTGTTAACAGGTTGAATCTCTCTCCCGCGTCTCCGCTACACTCTGAAGCATTGCCATCGGTCCCTTCTACACCACCAGAAACGTGTCTGTTCTCCTCGTCCTCCAGGAAACAGGTCCTTTTATCTCAATCTCAGCAGTGGGCTGGGGAGCTGGAGGGGAGGGAAGGGGGGAAATCAAGAACCGGTCGACTTCGTCTTTTCACAGATTATTATTAATTTGTCTAAGCCATCTGAGAATCTTGGTAAGGTTTTCTTTCCTTCTGGGAAAAGCGGGGAAAAAAAAAAGAAAAAAGAGGGGGGGAAAAAACAACCAAA
>VZTD01002215.1:200473-247046 GCA_013397725.1 Rhagologus leucostigma | reverse complement strand
GGCGGCGCTGACCTCCGGCCCGCGCTGGCGTCAATGCAGATCAGCGGCCGCGGCCAATGCCGCGCCAGCCCCGCCCGAGCCCGCGGCCCCGCACCGCCGCTCGCAGCCGCACCGCAGCGGGGGCCCGCACCCGCTCAGGGCTCGGGGTAACCCCGGGACGCCGCCTCGGGGAGCCGGCAAGCGGCTGCCCCGTGAGACACCGGGTGCCCTTCTTCGGAAACCGGACAACGGACTCGGTTGTCGCTTCCCATCGTTTTCCTTTTCGACTCTGCCCGTGCCAATTTCTTTGAAAATATTTTTGAAAGCAAAGCCTGCGAAAAGGGAAGATGGTGCTATGGGTGGAGCCAGGCCCCGGGGCTTGGGAAATCAACTGCAGGCAGACTTTTCCTGGAATATGTATGTAAAATAAACCTTTTCTGTTCCTGTCTCATATGGAAGTAACTATGCTTCCTTATCCTATAGATGTGGTGGGAGACTAGATGCCTGTACGTACTTTAGGAGAGAACACGCTGTATTTAAAGCCCTTTAAACACCATTCCCAGGGCAAGAAAAGTTACTGCCATAGACAATTCGTGTTCCAGAAGTACCAGCTCAAGAGCAGCCCGGGTTCAACAACAGACGTACAACACCGTACTCTACCACAGACCACACACAACCTGATGGGTTCTTCACGTGCCCTTCACTTTTTTCTCTATGTCATTTGTAGCTTCTGCTACCTTTATTCTCAGTGACTCACAGAGGTGCTCCTCCAAGGTCCTGCCTGTTTTCACTAGATGAGGAGCAGCAGTTTAGGGAAAGCCCAGCCAAACTTTAGATTTGGGAACATGGTGAAAACCAAATATCAGAGACATGACTTTTATCAATAAGCTCCAGCATCTGAAGAGGGGAAAATGATGTGTTACAGGAGGAAACCATTTAAATTACTCCAGTTTTGTACCACGAACATTTCTGTGCTCCCCTGGCAGAATCAGTGTGTTTCAGAAGAATCCAAATCAGCAAGAGCACTTCCGTGCATTCAGGACAGCCAGACTTTAAACAGTACCTTAACTACATGACAAGTGCCATCAAGTCATAACTAAAAGCAAAACATGCAGATAAGTGATGACTATGGACAATAAGAATGGCAAGAAGCAGCTCTTCATTCATATATATGTAACAGCATCACTTGATCCAGATGAGAGCACCTTGTAAAGTTCAGAGATGCAAAGCCAAAAGTCAGTGCTTTTGAGAAATGTGGTTTTTCAGGATAACCACAGCACTTGGAACGCAGAAATGCTTTTATTTACTACTCCTAATTGCTAGCATTAAAGGCTGGAAAATCAAGTCTTTCCTTCCTCGATGTTTCTGCTACTGTGCAGTTTTGAGTATAAGCAACAGTCACATAAACTTCATGTACCTCATTAATTTCGCTGATCTATACAGCCTGTTAGAACCAGAAAAAGAAGTCAGCTTCCTGTGCCCTCTCATCACTTTGGACACCCACTTAATAGAAGCATTTAGCAGTAAATGAAGGGAAAGGCTTAACATACCCATTTGAAACAGTGGGCACTGTTTGGAGATGGATCTCGTCCTCATTCTTTCCTTTACATTAAACATTATTCACTAGATCCCATTAATAAGAACACACTTAAGTGCAGCTAGAAAAAAAAGACTGCGTAAGAAGAGAATGCTACAGTTCCTACTTGTGCCATTAACCATAAGTGTGGGCTCCCTTCCTCAGCCCTGATGGATCTGTCAGCAAAACTGCCATTGCACTTTATTTCTGGTGGCACTGGAGGAGTCAGAGACAGCAAAACTTCATTTCCAGAGCTGCACATTCAGTTTGCAGTGCTGACACCTAGAGTTAAGCTTTCTACTTTGTAAAATAAATGGGTCTGGTTTGCAGGTACATGGAGATGAAATGTGCAATTCATGGTGTCATTTCAAAAAATTGTCAATATTGGAAAAATCTCTGCTTTCCACTTTGAAGGCAAAGAAATCCCCACTCAACTAATACAAAAATTTATGCAAATGACAGGCAAATACTGGGGGCAAGGGGGAATGCTTTGTTTGATAACAGCATGACAAAACAAGAAAATGTATATCAGATATGATGTGCACGACCACTTTGCTCTTTTTTAAAGTTTTTCCATGACTGTTCATTGGCAGTTTATTACTGATTATTTCTACAGCCTATTTTGATTTAAAAAACCAAACCAAAACAAAAAACTCTCAGTTTGCAAGATTTTCAGATGGGAACTCAGACTGCCTTGACTGGGAAGATGAGATGAGCCTGAATAATCCTGTAGCAGTTTAATAAAAGCCGTTGAGAAATCACTGGAGTTGTTGTCACACTAATAAAAATTCAACTAAAGACAAAAATTGCTCTTCGAACAAGACACTAGCACTGGAATTGTCCTGTTTCTCTACAATTTGGAAAACACTGGTCCTGGTTTTTATTGCCAATAGAAAAATACGGTTGAAAGTATAGATTTACCCAGAGCCTGGAAAGAGAGACAAGGGGTGAAAACGTTAAAATCATTGCCAATGGTAGTAATTTGTCACTACACTGTATGATGGGTGGGGATAAAGGGCCTTGTTCATGCTTATTGCTGAAGGTCAGCTCAGGAAATGGTGAGCCCTATTATTTAAAAAAAAAAAAAAAAAAAAAAAAAAAAAAAAAAAAAAAAGAAAGAAAGAAATCACGCAAAACAGCAGAGGAAGACCAGGAGTGTAGACACTGGCAGATTAGGGCTGTGGAGGAAGTGCAAGGTCAGGACAGAGTCAGTAAGGGAGAGGTCAGAAGAGAACTAGCTCTAGGAGACAGCTGGGGGAAAGAGAAAGGTTATTTATGGAGAATAAGGTTGAATTTCATTCAGCACTGCAGAATAAGAAAGAATGCTAGGAAAGAGCTTGGAATTATTGTTATCAGCTTGATCTGCAGACAAGTGGGTGCTGGGGAAGATCAAAGTGTTTAGAGAACAAATACATAAGGGTCAAAATTTAAAAGGACTGAAAATACACTACTCAGCCACATCCTCATCCATCTCACAGAGAAATTACATTGGATCCTGCATGGTTTTGACAAAAGACTGAACAACACACTGTCCCCCAGATATCCCCCACTATTCCCCATATTTGCTATCTCCCCCCAAATTTCCATAAGCAAAACCACTTCCCTTGATGTATCAGCAGTGTCCATCCATTTCACACAGACCTTGACCAATTCCCACTGCGCATTTTAAGAGTTCATGCACGAGCACTGGGACAGCTCACTGCTGTCCAGTTACACAAAAATGCATACGAAGGCCCAGAGCAAAAGTTTGTTGCCAAAATCTAGTTCTGATAATACTTCAGTACCCGAGACACTGGCAGGCAGAATTAGGCAGAAGAAATGATGGACTAACATCTGCATGAACAACAAATATCAGTGTCCTTTGAAAAAATGTTTGTCCAACAAAGGCAGAGCGAGCACGAGTGCAGTCCTGTGAGCACAGGCAGCAGTCTTGGTAAAAGATTACTCTGTGTGATTTTAATTGCTTCTCCCCTCAAGTCAGCTGTATGTTCCAACTGTGTCTTTTGGCCTTCTGAAAAGTTAGGCAATCCTGCTGGTCTCTAGGCCGGTGAAGGAGGCAGTGGGGAGGAGGAGGAGGAGGAACTGTGGAAAATGTGCCAGCATGCAAACAGCTGAATGGACTCTACAACACTAACTACTGACACGTGCAAGCTGTGACAGAGTATGTCTCTCCATCCCAAGATATTCTAGAAGTGGAAACAAGGACCATATGCTGCCTTAGCCACAAGTGAGTATCAGCATTACACCCCACGAGGGTACATCTGCTTGTCTGTGTATGAGCATCAGGTATCTTGGAACGGGGCGTTCTCAGGTGACTCAAGAGTAAAATTTGTCCTGAGACAGCTCATCTCCAGCTCCGGGAATGTACAGAAGTACAATGAGTTTGTTTGCTGCACCACTTTCCTGATGTCCTGAAAAACCCCAAAGCAGCTGAGAGCAGGGCCGCCCTGACGTCCCGGCAGGCTGCTGCTGTTGTGTAATTGCAATTGCAGAACACAGACGGCTGTCTGTACCACTTGGAAATCAGAGCCTTCAAGGCAGTCTAAGTCAGCAACTTTTTCAACTCTAGCACTAAAGACATTCAAGTCTAAAGCTCAGATACTTCATGAACGTACAAGCTTCATCATCATAACTGTGTCAGAACAGCTTCTGCAGCTGTAGTTTACACATCACACTCAGCACTGCTCAGTGATCAGCAGGACAGACACACTATTTCCAGGAGAAAAACTTAACTCCCTTCTCCACTGTACCTTCTTTCCACTTTGACTACCTTCTTTGCTGTCCATCTGTCCAATACTTCTCAAGTTTCCCTCAGCATTATACTTCTTCTACTTCGTTTTCGGTAGGCTCTCCCCACATCTCCCAGGAGCAGCACCTGCTTCCACAGCAGATGCAGAGAGAAGGTGAGCAGATCTCTGCCACCCAACTTTAATGACTGGGCATGGGCCTTCAGATGCTGCTGCTCTCCCTCCCAGTCCTCCCCTCCCCGGCATCCAATGCTCACCCCCTAACCCACGTCTTTGCAATGCTTGAGCCTGGGAGCCCTCCACAGCCCAGGGAGTGCAGCACCTATGGGATGCAGGGGGCTGCACTGGATCACCCAGCTGCTCCAGCTCTGCCAACTGCAGAGCCCAGCAGGAAGGAGGAGCAGCAGGAGGGGGACCTGCTGCCAAAGCAGCCTCCAACAGCTCCAGCTGCCTGGCCTCGCCTCGAGTTGACCAAAAATTTGTGGGGAAGGGAGGAACAAAGCACTGTTGTCCCCACCCACTCCCCTATAATTATCCTGTGCTTCATGAGCAGTATTATCTGTCTGGATACGCGGTGCCATGCAGCCAGCTGTGACCATAGAGAATTAGCTGTTCCCCTCTTGGAGAATTTTCCCTTCTCTCTTCCTAAGTATTTTTAAGCCAACTTACATTTATTTAGCATGCAACCCTTTCAGTTTGTGATTTACTAAACCAAGGATGACAATTGGTCCTTTTAAGTGGACTGGTATACCCAATTCTTGCACCCTACAAGTGCCTGAGGTCCCTCTGCTTCCTAGGAGTATTGGATCCTTTCCTTAGCTAGCCAGCCTCAGCCAGGCTCAGCCCAAAAGTGACCACAGCCTCAGGACCCTTCAGACTCCTGAACTGGTTCCCAATGCCACAACCCCCTACATTACATTGTGGCCTGCCTGGATCCAATAAGAGAAAACAAAAGAAAATCAGTAAAAGAAACAAGCAACTTGTCTCCTCCATCAATAGGTCAGTTTTCTTTGGTCATCAGAGCTAGAAGGACAAGCTCTTAGTCTTTATTGTCTACCCCAGCAACTAAAAGATCAGTTCAGGCTAATGAGGGAAGACTCACTCAAGACAGGCTCTCAAATCCACAGACTCTTTGCCCCTGAGTCCCAGGACCCCACTGCCTCCTGCCCAGCAGCCACTTTCTTTTTAGCTCCTGGTTAACCAGCAGTGCTAGTGGCCAGCAGCCTGCCTTCCCGGGCCAGCACCCTCTACCCTTCCCAAGGGCAGACAGAGAAGGAATGGTAAAGAGAACAATGAAATATGGAGCTGGAGACTCATCCCTGCTGTATGGCAGCAGCAGAAGCTGAAAAAACTCTCTAAAATTACTCTTTAAGACTAGACTGTACACCTGCAAAACAGCTGGCTTTCATGGTTGCTGAATTTATTATTTAAGGAACGGATTCATCATCCATGGTCACACTGAGCAATGATTTATTATATATTCACAATAGCAAAAAATCCCATGTCCTGGCCGTGAGATTTATGTTCCTAGATCACTGAAACATCTGAAGAATTTATCCTACAAACTTGTCTGAATATAAGACAGGGAACTGGATCTCATCTGAATACTTAACAACTCCTTGCTGTGTTCTCAGGTACATTTCCTTTCTTTGGGTCAAAACCTTTAAATACACTCAGTCATACCCGACTGTGTACAGTCCTTCCCTGATGATAAGTCTTTCTGTGGAGCAAGGCAGTATCCTTCATATGCGAGAAGCTGAACTCTTAATTAACAAAGAGGATCATACCCTACCACCAACAGGTAACCCAGAGATGGCTGTGCATTTGAATATGTCCCTTTTCCCAGGAACGTTTCACATCCAGTTCTTTCACTGCAATCAGGCTCTGATTGTCCAGCAACAGCAGAGCATTTTTCCAACACTGTTCTTTCCAACTCTTTTTCCAACTGTATTCTTATTTCTCTGAGATCCCACCAGGGAAGTTGCAGTCCCTGACCCTTGCCTACATGCAGTTCTGCACGCGGACAGTTGTAAGGAGGAATGTACAAGAATGTCTGTGGTGCCATGGCACAGCACCCAGACCATGGTTCTTGTAAACTCCGTTTTATAGCTGTCTGCTCATCCAGCTGAGCAGCAGGAAGGGCAACACCACAAGAATTGCAAGAGGAGATGACAACTTGGGGGAGAGATAAGGAGAAACCACACTGAGGGCAGGTGGAAAAACCAAGCCATGCAAGTTTTCTGGGGATAGCTATTTAAAAAAGAGAGAAACAGACTCAGGATGTGTCAGGGAGATAAATCTTCGGAGTTTTTGAAAAGGGGAAGGCAGCACTTGCAGGCTCACTCACCACAGCCCTAACAACCATAAATCTTACTCGCATGGGCACCATCCTTCCCAACACATTCGCCAGGGCTGGCTGTAGCACAGCTATCACGGAAGGATCTGTCATATTAAGCAGAACAGCACTTGGCAGTTTGTGTGAATTATGGTTACAGCCAGCACAGCTGGGTGCTGCAGGGGTTGACAGGCTCTGTAACACAAGCACAATAGCAAGCACTAAAAAAAGGAAAAAAATCTCCAAAATGTTTTGGGAAGAGAGTTGAAAAATGGTTTTAAAACACGTCCTTTAAATTTGTGAGAGACTTCCAAACAGATGGGGCGGGGAGTGATCTGATGAACTGAGGGGGCTGATCTCATGGTTTATATCTGCCTTGGCAAGATCTCCTGGGTCTGCACTTACTGTGCCCAAGTGGGTGGGTTCCTAGTGCTCCATCAAGAGGCTTTTTAATCCCCACTCACTTGAAATAAGCTGCAGTGCCATCTCTATCTCCCTGAAATATCTCCTGGCACAGTTCCCCACTTCCTATCCCTTCACGTAAAGGCCTCTTTCCCTGGTAGCTGCAGGTAACCAGGAGCAACCCTTATCTCTCCCATGGCCCAAGTGCCAAACACACCTTTCCCCACAACCCTAATCTGGTTTACACTTCTGCTTTTGGAGAGTTTCAGCGCAAACCATTCCACACGTTACCTTTACAATGAATTAATGCAACCAAGTCAAAACAATCACTCTTAAATTCACTACCACAACAAGCATACCAATCTGGACAAAGCAATTGAAGATTTATTCATCTCCTTGCACTGCTGGAAGCTCATTAGGCAAGTGTCAGAGTCGTTTGAGAAGGTCAGGATCATACCATGCACGTGACATCTCTTCAGACCCCATGCAGACCGCTTCCCTCTTGCTCAGCTGATAAAAACAACTAAAAATCACATCTTCCTTTTGACAGTCTTGGGCACCAAAAAAAACAACCACTTTTTCAAAAAAAAACCCCTATTCTTTAGGACTTCAAAAATCTGATCTAAAATGACTATACTTTTAAAAGGAAACTAAGTTAGTAACTCTGCATTTCACAGATCCCACCTTTATCCCAGCGTAGCATTTTGAGTTAGATCTTTGTATTTACGAGGCACTGGCAGCACTGGGCTCCCCAGAAGCTCTGGGGACAAAATATATCTACCTTGCTCTCCTTTCCAATTGGATTTTCTGAATCTGCAGTGTCTGCTCCAATGAAATGAACTTAACAGACAAAGCACGGAAGCTGAGATGAAGACTGTGAAAATTATATGAGTAGGAGAAAGTAAATTAAGCAGGACTTTTCTACACAGACACTGAAGCAGGAATAAAATTTCTTTGCAGTGCTGTAGATACCAGACAAAACCTAAATACCCAGACCAGCTTCCTGTCAGAGTGTAAACTGCACGTACGTTGGCCATTTTCTCACCAGTTTAAAGCCAGCATCGTATTTGTTACAATGACAGCATATTTGCTGATGAAAGCACTCCGAAAGACATTTTGGGAAGAGAAACAGAATTTTATCACAATAAATTCACATTGCACAAACAATGTTTTCTCAATACATTTGTGCCCCCTGCATTATTGAAATAAATCTGAGGTAGCTCCCACATTACAATATTCTTAAAAAAAAAAAAAAAGGCAGGAATTATCCAGCTCTTCCTCCACTTGAGGAGAATATGAACTTCTGATAAAAAGTTCACTTTAGTTGCTCTGCCAAGTGCTAGGCCCAGAACTTGGGAGGATTAATAACAGGAATGGGCTGGAGACACGTGATTGAGTTAGCCTTGTTTGCAGTTCGGCTCCTTAGCAAGGTACAGCCTGACCTTAGGTGACTGTGGCTAAAAGGAACAATTATGGAGCTCAGCAGTGGAAAAAAAGGTAAAACAAAAACAGACAGACCGGAGCCGTATAACTGAAAGAATTTAAAGTGTTCAGCTAAATTAGGCACATTAGATTAGAATACATTACATCCAAGCTTTGTTAACTGCTTCAGCGAGAAAAGAACTGCAAGAAAGATTATAGAAACCATGGTTTTCTTCTAGAACAGATGCTGTACTGCTTCCTTTTATCTCTCAACAACAAATAAAAGTGAACTTTCTTTTATCTAAAGTTACATGGCCCTATCACAGACATACTGGAACACATCATAAATACTAGTTGATTTATGATTCTAATTCCTTACAGATGAGAAAATATTGAGTGATTTGCTCTTAGTGACCTGGGAAGTATTTGTGATTGCCCAGAAGCAAGGCTGTAATCTGACCTCTTTCATCAAAGTCTCCACCTTTTGAAGCTTCAGTGGTTTCTGGGAAATTATACATTTAAGAGTTAGTATAGCCAAGTAAAATTCTGTATTTTTCAAATGCAACATAACCTATGATTCTGCAGCAACACTTTGCCTCTCCTAGACTTAGCACATCTTGATCTGCACCAGTGAAAAAGCTTCAGCTGTCTAATGATCATCTAAAAGGTTTTAAACAAAACAGCTTTCTGATAAGAGTGCATTTCTCTGAAGGTCAGTTTATCAGGAAAATGCTAGTAACAGTCAAATGAGATGACATTTAGTGTAGCAGGTTTGCTCCTAGAAAGGAATGTCTCCCAGCTTTTTTACTAATAGGGAACCACTGCAGAAAAAGGAGTTGGTGTCTGAGGAGCCACATGCAGCGGGTTTATTCAGTATCTGACTTGTATTTGGGGAATAACCTGACACTTGAGGAAGCTCAGAAACCCGCAAAGAGCCTTAACACAGCTGTACAAGGAAACAATTCTCATCTCCGTCTATTTTCTTAACTCTGCTTGTTTAAAAGACTTCCTAACTCCTGTTTGAGCATGGAACTGTTGGCATTCTTTGCGTTCTCAGTTCAATTCCTGTTCTGGAGGCCTTGGAGAGCAGCACACCTGGTGGAATGGAGAGCAGGCTCAGAGGTGTGCTGATGTGCCCTCTGCAGCCAAATCACCTGGAGTGCCTGAGCACCGGTACCCAGGCAAGGGGCTCTTGGATCAGGAGCAACTGCACCGAAGCCACTGGAGATGATTTCGGTTCTCTATGTGACGTCTTTCAAATGCTGTTTGTGGGCACAGAAAAACACCAGAGACATGGCTTTGGGATATAGTCATCAAACACAGGCATCCTGGGACACTCACAGATGCCCACTGCAAGCCACAGAACATAGGCCTGCTGCCTGCTGATCTGCTTTGGAGAAAATTGCTAGGATTGAAGGAATTTATTTTGTTCTGTACTTCAAGGGCCTCCCGTGGCCAGGCAGGCGGGCGGGCCGGATGCAGCTGGAGCACTCCCTCCCTTTCCTGGTGCAGAGGGGAGTCAGGGAGGCCGAGCACGGCTGTCCAGAGACCTGGGATGGGTCGCTGCACTGCCTGGGAGATGGCGTTCACCAGGGAAAATCCCCAACCCTTCCACAGCCCAGCCAGCCAGGCAGGAAACTGGTGGGTGGCACCCACAGACCCTAGTTCTTCCCACTTAAACCAGCTATTTAGTCCTCTTTTGAAGTGTTTTTCATGAGCACTGAGGTGTACGAGTTTAAAACTGGGCTTAGCTAGCCAGGGCGGGTGGACCCCGACAAAGAGCTTTTAAGCCTCCTCAGTGAAGACAGCTGATATTTTAGGGAACAGGTTAGGACATGACAATAGCTCCTTGCACTGGTACAACTGGTTACTGACTGTAATTCTCAACAACGATTCACGTAGCCATAAAACTGAACAGGTTTATAAGAAGGTTCAGTGTTACCTATGAAGACAAGACAATGCAATGCATTAGCTGGGGCTGGGAAGCCAATTTCACTGGTGCAGGGCTCCCTCCTCACGTAACGGGCTGTGATGGAGGTCAGCTCATCCTCTTGGATATCCACCCTGTCTCAGGCAGACAAGAAAGTACTGTGACCTGATCCAACCCATAAAGCACTGATCCAAACAGGAGATACAAGGCAAAGGGCTTCTATATAAGGGAAAAAAAAGGAGCTGGTGGAGTTCAGAAAAAAAAGCAGGATCGAAAGGAATATTTTGTAGCACAGTTCAGCTCATCAACAGAGCCTGCATAGTGCCATCTTTGGCGCATTATCCCACAATGTAAGAACAAAGCTAGATCCAAAAAGACAATTAAAAGGAAGCCACACTATCTAGACAGGACATCTCTTCTGCAGAGCACTAATGATTAACCTTTGGAAACCACAATAATTTATCATCGAAGTAAAAAGTACAGAGAAACCCCAAAGATCATTGACATGAACCAGAAGTAGCCTCTGGGAGATGTACTGCCTACAGGAAAGCATTCAAAGAAGTACAGGACGTAGTCAGGGTCTGGACATATAATTATGTTTGAAACCAAACAATGTTGCACCTTAAACAAAAGGGAAAATCCCATGAGATAAAGGCTGAATACCCCCTGGAGTGTACCCCAAGACAGCTCTCAACATACAATGAAAGAACCACCACAGTCCGTTTTTGGGGAGTCTCACAGTAAATGGGAACAAGCAAGGCTAGGTAACAGAATAGTGTCTGAGCTTGGGATCTCTGCAGAAAGGATGAGCTCTCTTTTACTGTAAATAGTGTGATCTGGTCTGACCAGTGGCTGATTGCAGAGCTCTGTCTCGTTAGCTCACCTCTGGCCGTAACAGGTAGTCGTCACTTGCACGGAAAGGAAAACAGAAGTTAATGGACTGATTCATTCAATCTGTGTTTAAAAATCCTTCTCTGCCCATGACTCCTAAGTAAACCAAACTGATTCCCCTGCATGTCTGACTCTGAGCACATACACAATGCTCCCTGTTCACAAGGTTATCTTTGATGTAAAGCCACTGTGCACAGGCTGCTGACTCTACCTACATCCATTATAGGAACCCCTCGTCTAATACGCACCTTGCTTCAGCGTGCAAGACATTTGGTTCCCAAAAACACGATAGGATGGCTAGAGTAACCACTAACCAGACATGCTGGAATGCCTGAAAGTGTCCAAGATTAGTCATTTGGCAGCAATCTTGAGGAAATGTAGCTTTACATATCCCACTCTGGACAGAAGGGTTTAGTGCTCAGGGCCTTCTGGCAGGTCTGAACCCGACTCCTTCCCTTGCCGAACACAGCACAGCTTGGATCAGCTGTGGCTATGACAGCTAGAGCTGGGATGCAACTGCCACAAAAATCTGGATCACTCACTTTGTCAAATCTGTCTCCAGCATATTCTTTACTTCACCAAAGGAAAGAAACCCAAACTGAAACAAACCCTTTCCTGTGCTTGGCCTTGGTATTTATTTTTTCCGGATAATTTCAGCTTCTGTGTTTGTCAGCTGAAAGCAAAACGCACGTGTCACATACGCATGGGTCAGAAATCTGCTGGGTGCTTGTGTATTATACAAGAGATCAAAGATTGGAGAAATTTCATTCTAACCTGAGGGCAACAAGACAAGGTTACTGAAGAGCAGCGTGCCTGCTCATCAGCTGTACGGATCAAGGCAAATGCAAGATTGCATTTAGGTGCCACAGCGCTGGCAGGGCTGAGCTGCGGACGCTTTTTTGGTCACCGGGGTTTGATGCGGGACTCGCACGGACCGTCTTGTCAGCAGGGCTGACACCTGCACCTCACTGCACTTTTAACAAGGGATCCAGTCCCCTCTGTGTAAGGTAACCTGTTCCTGGGCCATACCCACGCCAGGAATCGTGCACAGCACAGAGCCCGTGCCTCTGGCCAGCCGGCACAGCCAAAGCGGGAGCCGGGCGTCGCACCGGTGGCTCAGGAAGCCCTCCCAAGGAGCAGGGCTGGATCAGCCTGTCCTGGCTCGCAGGCTCAGTGTGCCTGGCCCTCAGAGAGACCACTTTGCTCCAGCTTAGTGCTGAGCTGAGGCAGAATGAGTGCCACTGGTCCGGAGCTGGAATGCTCACCGTGAGACCCCAGGCCTGGGCATCACACCGTTGTGTGGGGCTGCCACGGCATTTCTGCTCGGAGCTGCCGCAAATGAACCCGTTAAAACACGCAGAAACCAGCAGCTGTCGTGCTTTTCAAGTACTGAGCTGCAGAACTGGCGCCAAGCACTCCCGCACTCAGGACTGCACAGATGATGTTGCTCCTTCAGTGTATGACATTCATGTGGCATTCCAACGGTGAAAGAAACCAGCACAACCAAATGGATGAATGGAAAAACGAATTGCTTCAAGTTGATTTAAAGGAGATGTTTAGTCATGCATGGGAAGGAAAAGAGAGAATAAGTGACCAAAATAGAATGAAGCAATTGGAAACAGCTGATGTTTGATGAGAAGAAAGATATTTTCTGGGGTGAGAAATTTAAAAGCCTTGAGTATTTTGAAAGGGCAAATGATGCATGACTTTTTAATCCTTTAAATGGTGCCAGCTTATCCAGAATCCACTCCAGAAAGGTTTCCGAAGCAGTTTATTCTAGAACTAAGCCAAAACCTTCAGCCAACTCTGGAAAATCTCATTTAGAATCAGACTAACATATTGTGAGCTCATGTCACTGTTGGAAAACTGCTCCAGCTGAAAGCATGAGGGAGTAGTTTTGCTAAGGAACCCTGGAGTTTTAGCTATTTGTTTTTTGGGGTTTTTCTAATTTGCAATAAGAAAAGGCAGGAAAGGAAATTAAAATCCTTGATAAAAGAAAAAAAATTATAGAAGGGCTGAGTTACATTTTCTGAGATTCCTTACTGTCTTTCCATTCCACAAAGAGTGGACAAGTTTCACGCTGTACTGGAAGTGAGGGGGTTTCCTTTCCATGAGGTTCACACTAGTGCAGTTCTCATACAGAGGTGAAAAAAACTTCCACAGTCCTGACCCACAGCACTTTGTGACTCCAAATGGGACAAATCCAATTGTATTGCTCCAGCCAGTGTCCAAATCACACTAATTACTATTAAACATCCCTGCCAAAATGGCAGCTCAGACAGTGCACTCACCCCCAGTCAGTAGGAGTTCAGGTGTCAAACCCCACGGGGCACACGGGTGACACTGTCATGGGCACCAACAAATGGCTTTCACAAAGCAACCTTTTTTTAGGCTTTGTCTAAGCTTTTGGGCACATCCAAGTCTGAGGCATCCTAGTCATTCCTGTTTCTGGGTCCTCAGCTGCTCTTTATTTGCTATGAATGTTTTGGATTTTTTTTCGGTTTTCGGTTGTTTTTTTATTTTAACTTGGCAAAAAAAGTCAGTGGATAAATGACAGACACTACCTTGTCCCTTTAGTAAATCATTGGCAGACATAGGTCAGCATTTTGAGATGAAAGGAACATGGTTTAGTGGTGGACTCGTTGGGTTTATGGCTGAACTTGATGATCTTAAAGGTCTTTTCCAACCTAAATGACTCTATGATTCTATGTATGGACACAGGTAGGAAGCCAACCAGACAGTATATTACCACTTTCTATAATAAATGCTAATGTTTTGCTCCCATGAGTGTCCACATCTTTTTAAGTCACAAGTGTGCTGTAATAAGCAAATATAAAGTCAAACACTTGTGGTTATATAAAGCTGTGTAGAAGAAGAAAAGAGAAGCTACGTGGAATCCATGACATCTGGAGAACACTTTCTATACGGAGTCTGAAGACAGCATACATTGCCTAGCACAGACGACATAGATTTCCCAAAGAGAAACCTAAGAAAATAGAAGTCAGTAAAAAAAAGGTCCCAAAATACAACTGGGGAGGGAACACAGATCTGTTTAGAAATTCAAGCCAAAACTGGGAAATTACTATGGACACAGATAAAAATTCAAAACAGAAATGTATAGCGTATTCAAATATGCTTTGAGCAGAGGGGTTGAACTAGATGATCTCCAGTGTTCCCTTCTAACCTCAACTATTCTACGGTTCTGTGAAATGTTTTGCTGTGGTATTTTCTAAATGAAATGGTTTGGGTTTGATTTTTCTTTTCCAAAATGAAAGGGGACAAATGCAAACAGCTTATAAAGCAACTGCAGGCGTTCTGTTTGGGACTGAATAAAAACAATTTGCAAAATTTAAGAATCTTCCTCCTAAGCCTCCTCAGTTTTCTCCAAAGGGACCTCTGCTTTTAGTTTCATTAGACCTGTGTTTATATTTCATAGCTGAGGGGGAAGGGTCAGAGAGCAAACAAAAAAACTCACCATTGATCCAGCTCTGCTCCCAACCCCTATTTTCTTACTCACAGATAAACCCTTTCAGATGTACCCCGGTTCCTTCAGGGCTGAAGGTGCAGAGCAGGCGTCTCTGCAGCCAACAATAACAAACACTAACACCGACTTTGCATGTTTCCATGGCCAGGGTGCCCCAGAGACCTCCTCTTTCATCTGCACACTCCTCCCCTCCAAAGCCACCTCATCACCATCTCCCTGAGGCTGGGGAAGGAGGGGCAGGTCAGCTACACCTGCTTACCGATAGATTTTGTCACTAGGGGGAAGAAGGAAGGGGGAAGAAAAAAAAGGTGTTTCTGCTTTTTCATTCTTTTCCCACCTTTCTCATTTGCTCGTGTCTCGTTACCCATCCCGTGTGGTTACTGGTGGAAGAGAAATTGTGTCATTGAAGTGGAGAGAAGTAGCACAGGGAGCACTGTTGCACAACCAGCAGCCACCAGGATCACGCTGGTGTCCCTAGGGCAGCGCGGGCAAAACGGAGCAATATTTTCCGATAAACACTAAAACCACTTCAGTTAAGCCTTGTGCTTGGTCTGGCGTGGGAGTACATGGCACTGGTAGATCAACCACACCAGAGACTGACTCGAGTCCCTTTGGGGTCAATGACAGCTTCAGCCAACCACACGCTCATGGCCAGCACTGCAAAAGGTGCTGCAGAGGCTGGATGGGACTGACAGGAGGTTGGAGGGGCACTCCCAGGAACATCCCAGGGGCAGAGGGAAAAAAAAAAAATCCCAGGCCTCTACTACAAGCACGAAGGAACTTCACGACTCCTAGGAGGAATGCTGGGATTGGTACAAATGGGGGAACAGTCGAGGAGTGAGGAAAATGCCAGCCTTAGGGAGGGGAGGCCGTGGAGCTCAGCTCATCATATTAGCACTTGTTTGCTCACGCAGCAACACTTCAGCACAAAGAAAAGCAAATGTCCATTATAATCTCTCATTTCTGAACTAGTCTCCTGCATATTAATTCCTATTGAGTGACAAGTGGAACAGCACACATCGATCATCTTGTTAATCAGGTATTCTTGCAGCAATGCGTGATGCAGTTTAAATAAGCCAGGTTAAGTTCCTTGTGTACACAAGGAAGCTATTACAAGAAAATGTAATGACGAAACAACTTTCTGCAAGAAGCAAGCAGAGCTCAATCACCTTATATGCTTCGGAAAATTTCACTTCATTTATATCATTTTTCATGACCTTTTGCTTAGCATGGCGTGGCTTTGTCCCCCAGCTGTGACCAGTTTGGCTTGAAAGCCAAGATTTTGCAAGCCCGACTAGTGAAACCTCCTGAGGCTCTAAGCTTTCAAGGAGCTCAGTGCCTTCCTTTTGAGGGGGCATCTCTTTTATATAGTGCGTTTTGGTAGTTCAGAATAACGACCACTCTCGAGGCTATTGCTGAGATGCACAACAGTTCTTGGCAGACAGAACCATCCCTGCTCAGAGAAAAAGGTCCCTCCACCCCATGGCACCGAAGGAGGAGACGCCAGCACTGCCACAGAGGAAGAGCACTGGTGACAAACGAGGCTGCCCGGCCCCAGCTGGGTACCCCACTGCACAGCTGACCCTGCTGCCCGACCTCCTAACACAATTACATTTGCTAAAGCATCTGATCTGCAGAAATAATTCTCCGTCTCAGCTCCTGCCGATATCGGCGGAGACTACACGCCCCGGGATACTGAGAAATCAGAGAGGTATCGCCAGCCGGTGCTTCCCCTCTCCCACATTTACGAGGGTGGCTCAGCCTCTTAGGGGCCATAACTGAGTCTTTATGAAGCCCTTGGATGGGCTTTACTGCAAAACAATGCTGAGAATGCACATGCACGATTACGCCAGGACAATAGCCTGAAGTTAACAATCGCTTCCTGGAATTGTCTGAGGCAGCCTGTAGAACTGAGAATCATCTCATGATAAATCCTTGTCGGTCATTTACCACCATTAATCTATACTGTCGGAACGAATTAGGCGCAGAGGAGCGTATTAATTACAATGCAGATGACACTCCAGCTTTAATTATCACGACTTCAAAGTAAACAGTGCCAGTTAATCAAGCTCAGTACCACGAAGGCTGCTGAAGTAAAGCGCTGTTCAGCTGAGGGCACCAGCATCCAGCCTGCAGGGTCTGCAATTACAGTGATGCCATTCTAGCATTAGCTTTCCAAATTGCTCTCTATTTCTATCCACGTTAGTCAGGTCTACGGGAACACTTTTTCCACTGCCTATGACGTGCCTTAAATTAGGAGTGACCAACTTTGTCAGTATGTGGCCACCTAGCTTTATTTATAGAACATTTCAGATTAAACAGCAAAAGCTCCCACTGTCTTTTTATGCCTTTTGCATAAAGTTTTGCATTTAGCAGCTAGTTATTCATTTTACTTACCAGCTAAGGCTATGTTTCTACAGGTTGTTGTTCCTATTTCAATATTATTTCATGCCATTTTCTGGAGGGCTAGGAATTATGGAATAAACCTAAACATCTGGACAGTTTGTAAAGCACTGGCAGAGCAGCTAGCAGTGTTGCAAAGGCCCCCAAATCCCATCAGACAACTGTAGCCCTTTTGTTATTGAGAGACCAGAGACAGAAACTCTCAAAGCCCATCAGATTCCTGCTGACCCTCTCCGTGTGAATTCCAGCAGGCAGGCTGACCGCTCGCTCTGGCTGTTACCAGCATCAGGCTCCTGGGGAGAGCAGATAAAGCTGGTCTCCACATCTCCTGCAGACAGGACATGGGGAGGTGCCCTCCCCCAGCACAGAGACGGCGTGGCAGGAGGAACCACTCCGATGCTAGAGCTATACAGGTGTTGGAGTGGGCTGCTCAGCGAGGCCGGGGATTTCCAGCAGCACGGACTTCAACAAGTCAGGTATCAGCTGCAGAGCCCCTGGGGGGGCTTCACTTCGCTCTACTTCCTGCTGCTTCACACACCTTGTGAAAAACACTCAATTTTTCCTGAAACTGGTGTACAAAACGCAAAAGCCTGAGGAGATCCAAGTAGCCTGTGAAATGTCCTCAAGGAGAGCAAACCAAGGAAATAGGGAGTTACAAAAACAAACCAATAAAGTAAAATTACTGTGGGGAATTTAATCACTCAGGAGACAGGAAATTCAAGGCTATGGTACCCACGACAACTACTATTTGTCCACAGTGTATGGAACATTAACCTTAACTCCATATGCGGAAGCAGAAAAAATTATGGGACATATCAGGTATGAATGCGTATTTCATGCAGAGGGTACTCTGTGAGGGCGACTGTGGAAGCAATAATTTAATTTCCTGACTGCAAAGCGAGTAGGTTCATGCACAAGCAGCTCTTCTGAGACACGAGTGAACATCACCAGAGAGAACTCCCAGCTCACCCCATGGCTTAGGCAGGGAAGATTCAAGGTCTCGGTTTGGTCACAGTATCATCTCTCCTGTCTTGTAAGCTTCTGGCCGCTGTTCAGACTTTGTTTTGAGAATTGCCGTGTGTTGATTTAGGAAATGTTTTGATGTTTCTTTCAGTTGTTGGGTCAACAAGAATTCTGCCCTTCTTGTATGTTTTCCTTTTGAGCAACTAAATCAACATTCATCCTTCAACAAGGCAGAAGTCCAGTTCCTGCTGGGTGATCAGTTTACTCGAATGCGAGAACCAGATTATTGCTGAGTTAGACAGCAAACAAGTTATCAAAACCTGAGAGAGTTTTTCACTTGTCTTGAGCTGAATTTTAAACCCTGGCTGGATACTGTGGAGTCAGATTACTTAGAGCAAGAGCCAAAACCAAAGCAGCCAGCCAGACAGCGACCCTCTGGATGGAACTGTTGTCCATAAAGTTTCAATTTTTACATGGTCTTAGACAATTGCTGACTGGTATATCTATTGTTGCTAAAATTTGGAAGACAAGATTTATGGATATAGAAACAAACAGCAAAAGTATAGCAGCTGAGAAAACTAATTGGAATCAGGTGGGAACAGGGGCTATTGAAACAAATTTTTCTGAGCAATAAAAATTGCTCAGACTTTTATCTTTTGTCACCACCACAGGACACAGAAGCAGGCAGTCTGCTTGGTTATGACCCATCACTAGCTGACTCTGGAATGTGCTGTCTCCTCCTCAGGCAGCCAAACCCAGGGCCCAGCATCTCCCACACGGAATTTTTCAGCAGGAGCAGGGCCAGATGCTAATCCAGCCCATCACTCTTAATAAAGTGATTTAACACATCCACAGCACCGACCAGCGCAGCTCAGGCCTGACCTCTGTCACCACTTCACGGGCAGTCGGATGATGCCGAAATCCAGCCACGCTCACGGCGGGGCTGGTGGAGCCAGTGCGCTCCCCAGGGCAGGCTCAGGTGCTGTGGGGTGGTGGGTGCCCTGCCAGGCTCCCCGTCCCTGCTCGGTGCCTCCACGCACGGTGGGTCTGGGATGCTCCGTGCCGTCTGCTCAGCTGGGGCTCCCTGCAGGGGCGAGGAGGGAGCAGTTTGAAACACGGCACAACTCTCCTCCCAAGCAGCAGCATCCTCAGGCAGCACCCTGCCAGAGGGCTTCCATCCAGTAGTTCTGGACATATTTTACCGAGTCAAGGCCACATTTATCTAGCAGCAATTCAAAGCGAGGAGATCTCCCACTGCGGAGAAGATTGGTGTTTCTTTTCACCTGCACTTCAAAATAAGAGTGCTCACATGGACTCCCCCTGCCAGGAAACCATCTCAGGGCTATCCCAGCCCACAGGCCAGGCCCGGCTGAAGGCCCGGCTGGGACAGACAGCCCGAGTACGCTCTGCACAGCCTGGTTCACACTTGCAGCCTGGACACGTGGTGAGCAGAAAGCAGCAGTGCCTCTCCATGGCTGACCTACTTAGAGGTCAGGCTTGCCCAGGGGCTCTGAACCGTGTCCCGTGGGCCGCTCACCACTCAGATACGCGCTAGTTCACGTTCTGCCCACCCTCCTACGCCTTGCTGGAGTCCCTGAAAACCTCGGAGTCAGCTCTGAAACAGAGGCTGATGGCCCCTCACCAGCAACAGCTCACTGGCTTGAAACTCCCCATAGGGCCATAAAAGCCAGAAAGAAACCATTTCACAGGAAGGAAAAAAGTATGAGGCATCCTCCTTGCAAATACCCACCGAGGGCAACACCAGAAGGATGCCAGGGTTAGCCCAGCTGATCAAGAGCCGTGTGGCAACACCAGCATCCTTCATGCAACATCCTGCTCCAGGGAAGGGAAGGACTCCCTCCAAAACAGCAGTTTTGCCCTTTGCTCTTGGAGACACAGGCCTGCTCCTGCAGCAGGGTTTTCGTCGCTGTTGCAGACCCCAGACCAGTTTCCTGAGGGCTACCGACCTCATTTCCAGAGAGCGGTTAATAACCTTGGACTCTTCTCACTCTAAGTGTCTTAAAGATGAGCTATTCCTCATCAGGGAAAATCAGGATTTGATGCTGCACAGAAATGAATAGCTGAACAAGCCACATCTTGACAAGAGGCTCTGCATATGTTCTCACAGAACTCACGGCAGGTTCTGGAATTAATCTGGCCAGAATTCACCAATATATCTACGTGCTAACCTGGTTTGAATACTGCTGAAAAATCCCAGCCTGTGACTGATTTCCACTTCTGAATCTCTGCCCTGCTGTTTATGGAAAGGCAAAGAAGTGCAGTGATGAGGTAAACGTGTTTACAAATGCTCTACTGTTACCCTTCTACTCTAACAACTTACAGGAATTACTTTACCACCCTTATTTATTGCTAATCAAGATCGGCACAGGGGGAGGAGAAGGAATAAATTCTGCCACAAAGTTTGTGCTAAGTCATTTTTTCTTCATCACATGAAAGCCATAGCCCAGGCAGTCTTATTTGAATCCTGTTAATGGTTAGAAGTATCCCTTTGCTACGAGTTTGCTTAGAAGTGCTCACGTTTTACCCAGCATCTCTCCCACAGAGCAGCGTGAGCTGCAGCAGAGCAGCCAAGTCCAAGTGTTCGGCAAGCTCCCCTGAACTCCTGTTTCAAGTTTCCTCAAAAGCAGCACCAGCTACTTTGCCAGCCAATCTTTCCAGCCTGAAGCTACAGAGCAAAAGCGTAGCTGCGGACGTGTGTCAAAGGTACATTTGTTAACACATTTCCCCCGGAGTGCTAATTAACATTTACATCGAGTACTATGAGAGTGAAAAAGCTTCAGCACAAACACACACTGCAGGGAAATGTGAGGAGTAAATTCTCTCTCTAACCGCCCCCCTCCAGACACAGTGTACTGTTTGCCCTTCAGGAGCTGGTGAAAATCCAGTTTGTTTTGTAATCTTCTGTTCTCTAAAATCAGATATTTCTTCAAGTTAATAACTAACCAGCTCCTTTTTCATTTAAAAACCTCTAAGTGCATTTGGAATGGTATGACAGCAAGGCCCTGCTGGCACTGGTGCGAGCCAGCCCACGTGCAGGTCTCCATGCTCAGCCACAGCACAGGCGCTGCCCGGGCTAACCACAGAAAATGACAGTATTTTATGATTTTATAATAAACATAAACGAAAGAACATCAACACACTTTTGCTTAAGATTCAACCCCCTTAAACTAAACACGAAGATAGGAAACACAAACAGAAATATTTGTAGCTGGATCTTCAATTACCACATTTTGGGATGCTGACAAAGAGCTCTAATGAGTAACACTTGTACCCACAATGAGAGGCAGACAAAGTTATTTGCAAACACAAATTTGCACTTGAAAGATGCGAAGGCAGTTGCTGAACAGCTGAATAATGAGCTATTCTCAATATTATTTCTCAGTATTTATTGAGAAAAAAATGTGCTATCACAGTGAAGTAAAATTCTTAAGACTGCAACCAATATAATTAAAATATGGTTGAAAAAATCCTCTAGATTTTTCCCAGGGCAGAGGGGAGTTTTCCCCATTTTTTAAAGGAAAAACTAGAACATACCAGCTTCACAGAAAGAAAATCATATTCTATGAGCCACGAAACAACAATATGTAAATCTTCACCTACTCTGTGAACTTTTAGGCCATGACAGAGTGCATGTTGTCATTCAATATATTCTCTCCAGACACAACCATGCATCCTGCCCAGGCTCCTGTGAATTAAAATCTGTGTCTAAAAAAGCACCAACAGGCACACTTGCAGATGTAGTAAAAATTGACTGAGCACACTACTTCCAGAAATCAGTTTCTAGCCCTCCACCTCCACGGAAATCAGGATCTGAGATGAATAATATATACTATGAAAACACAGACTTTTTTGATTGCAAACTGCTCTAGAGTTCTGTGAACATATTTTGTTATTGTTGCCCAGTTGCCAAATATTTGAGGTGAATAATTTTCAGCCTTGATGTTTACAAACAACTCTCATTGTTTTGTCCCTTTTTTCTTCCTTTTTTTTTTTTTGTGTGTTTTTTGGAGTGTTGCTTCTGCCTTTTAACTGGATACCCAACTTTGTAAACAAAAAATAAGCACAGCAAACAGCAAATGCAGCAGCAATTTTCTTTGTTTTTGTTAGACATGCTGAAGTGAAGGACCCTAAGCATGATGAGAACGACTGTCTGGGCATTGCCATGGGAGATGCACCAAGCAATCAATGCTGAGATGTTCCTACAGGACAAGGTGATTGTGTTTCTTCTGCTTGACCAGCTCTTCAAACTGCTTTTCAGTAGATACACACATGTCTGTGTTCACTAAGAATATTTTTTAACAAGTAGCAAGCACTCGTATATTTTTAGAATTTCCAGTTTCCTAAGTTCTCTTAGTTTCCAGTAACTCCTATGAAGAAAAGGCAATACTGAGCTAGAATCCAAACTGGCACATTTCTGACGTGACCTCCCAGAGACTCCTTCTCCAAAGCATAAATGTCTGGACTGAAATCCTGGCCTCAGCACAGGCAGCAGAAAAACTTCCACCAATCCCCTCCAAAACTTGTGAAGATAACAAACCCCAGTGCTTTTGGGGAAACCAAAATGGAAGCAGAATGTCCAGCTTCCAAAATGCCAGTGGTTTAATTTCAAGTAACAGGATGAGGTTAATATAAACATGCTAACCTGTCCAAATTGGAAATCTTTCAAACGTCAAGCACAGGAAACAACAAGGTTTTTTTTCAGGCAGGATGTCAGAGTTACCCCCGTGGTTATATGTGAGCTGAGGACAATGTTGTTACATGAGATCAGATTACAAACACAAGCAAACAGAAAACAATCTCTGAACGTCACTGCTCGGGATTTGACAAGAAGCACAGCTGACCCATTCGGAAGGTTAAATGCTGTCGAGTGAGCTCTGGGGGAATAGGAGGAGTTGGACACTGAGTTCCATGCAGTTAAATTGTCAATTTGTTTGCCCAAGTTAATGCTTATCTTCCCTTATGCTTGCTACAGTTTTACTCAACACGTTTGACCTGCAAATCTTAAAAGCAGTGGCTTTGCTAAAATTATATGAAGTTTCTGGATTCTGCAAACACCTAAGAAAACTATTTTGGTAGTTTCCACAGCACAGAAACCTATAGTTACTCAGATATTTGAAACTTCCAGTGAGGTGGATGACAGTCACTTAACCACACACATTACCATTTCATTTCTGTTCCTAATGTTTAGCACAACCTTGCTCTGAGGAATTTCTGAAGTTGTTTACAAAGCTGATGCAGAGGTTGCATTCAGTCTGGTCCAAGGGCAATGGTTTACTGAAGTCACTTGTAAACAGCAGAAAGAGATAATATTTTCTGTAACTGAGGGAGGAGGGGGAATAAAAGTTCTCACCTTGCACCAAGGACCGTTAGAGACAGAGCTGGTTTCCAAAATATCTGCTCCTTCATTTTCTTCCATGTCTGATTAGTTGCAAAACTTTGTTTTCCAATGAAAAACATTAAATCACCCTCCAAGCAAAAGCCAAGCAAACCATGCAGGCTCCAGTATCCCAGTTTGTGAAAGCCCTGCAGTAAGTCACACGTCGGTTTTAAGGTCACTGGTCTAATCCAAGGTTGCAGATCCCGGCTCTGTGCTGGATTTCACAGAGCTTGACCTTTCTTTTAAGCTTTAATAGTTCCCCTTGTCAGGCATTTGCCTCCTTCAGCCCTTCCTTGTGGATCCAGGTTCTCACATAAGAAATGGCAAACGTTTACAGGTTCCCAGGCGCTGTAGGAGAACTGACACTGAACCTCTGATCATCTCAGGAGAAGCCTGACAACGGAGTGCGATACGTGGCCACACCTCTCTGCTGCCAGAGCTGGCCTAGACCATAAAATCAGAAGCAAGGTCACCCAGCAACCAACCACTCAACGTCACCACAGTAATAAAGCCAACTTAGATTCAACTTATTGCTTGGGTAGATAAATATTTTTACTAGAAGAAAGAAGCCCAGAGAAGATGTCAGGGCACTGACTGTTCTGAGCTGAGGTACATTAATTCTGGTCAATGCAAAGCTCTCAGCAGACAGGCATGGGCCACATACAAACCCACCAGGCTCTGCGAATGCCATTGGGGTCAAACCCCTAAGCACTTTTCCCTAAGGATGCACAGGCCCCAGCAGGCTGCGTGGGTAATGTCCACAGGGTGTCTTGCAGCAGAGATCACAAGTTCCCATCCAGGTGCCCACAAGACTTCCATCTGGCACATGCCCAGCTTGAAAAAGTTCCGCTCACTCTCAAAAGCCTACATAAAATAGGGATGAATTTACCAAACAGCCTCCATTCCCTGCCAGAGCCAGTAAAAATCAGGTTATACCGTAACACTGCCTGCGGGAGCTTTCTCAAGCAAATGGATTATTTTTCTCAGGAGCAACCACACACCTAAAGGAGCACACTCAATTTAGGAAGTGACGTTTCTCTCCAAACACACTGTGCACATTATAGAGAAGGGCTACAACAAATATAAATAAAAGCAGGTAAAAAAAGATCGACCCTCTTTGTTCTGTTTGCGCTGGGTATCAGGCAGTGCCACTGCAGATATCTGGTGCCTTAAAATTTCGAAACCAACTGTGATCTCTGACATCTATTTAAAGACAAACATGGCTTCATTTTCAGTGCAGCCACTTGTCTCAGGAAAGGCCTCTCTTTAAAGAAAAGAGAGGAATTCAGGGTCACTGGCTGCTCTCAGAAATTAAGGCCACTTTTCCCCCCTCTCTGATATGCAACTTTTCTTTCTATACAGCAGCAAACAACTTTTTTTGCAGGGGGGGATAGTGGCAACTGTGCAGAAAGTAAAGTTAATTGTGTTCAAATATAAAATATTTTAATCCAATGCCCATATTGGCAGCATAATTAAAAATTAGCCGTACAGGAGTCTGATTTTTAGACCTCTTTCTGCCACTGAAGCACAAAGTGCGTTAAGTGATTTGGCTGAGATCACATGCTCAATTATACTCATCGTTAGTCACATAGGATTTCATGAGATATTTCTCAACAGTTTAATTAAAACTGGTCTTTAAGGAGTTCGAGATTACATTTTATCAAAATCGTCAGCAACTGGAAGTGTCTGTCTCGTTGTGACATAATAGCAACCCTATATAGGCCCTCAAGCACCGAGTAGGGTACATCAGACTGAGCCCAGTGTACACACTGCTTGATTATGTATTTATTTCAAGGAAGCGAGGACAAATGCGACAAAAAAGGCAAGAATTACGAGGGCATAGGTTTGTCTTCATGGAGAGAGCAAGGCAAACAATGAGCGCAGATTTGGAAACCAGCAACTTAGCTTGTCTCTGCCACTGATTCTGTGATTTCGAGGGGTAAATCAAAAGCCCTGTGCCTCAGTTTCCCCCCGATGCTATGTGAGACCAGCAATACTCAGCATTAGTAGCTTAACCAGTAAACAGTGCACTGGAGATGTTCAGTGTCTTCATCAAACTTGCACCTCTCTCTACTGCCAGGCAGGCTCCTTCTCTCATTTGCCCACACAAACTCAAGGAAAAGCAAAGCTGGCTTATCCCCACATGCACAAGCGTAACCCCAGCCCAGCCCTCTCCCAGTGCCCAGCATAAGCCTACAGTCCCTGGGCTCCCGGGCACAGGCTCATTGCACTACAGCAACACAGATGAGCAAGTTTTGTCTCTTGAAATAATTCACATGAACTCATTCCCCAAACCAGCAGATAACCAGATGAGGTACTCCCTTCCCAGCTGGAAGATTCTGCTACAAATATTCACCAAGTTTAAACGTCTCTTCCTGTGATTTTGTATGCCCAGGTCATTTTCTGAGAGCCAAAGAGCTCTCACAGCACAGAACCCCAGGGTCTCTCAGTCCTGGCTCCCAGGGCACCTCTGGCCAGCCCTCCCTGCCCAGCTGGGAGTCAGCTCAGCCTCAGGCAGGGTGCGAGACACGAACAGGGAGGGGACTGTAACAATCTTTGCCCCAATTATTCACGAGGGCTGTTTATTACAGCAGCTTCAAGGACTCTTTTTTCCACCATTCCTTTAACTCTCTTGGGCAAAAAAATCTCCGATCACTAATTGCCGTTTGAATTTTAAGAGAGCAGGCAAGGGGCCTGCGTGAAATATCAAATTGCTTTGCATTTTGTTTTTTCTCTGGTTTGTCTTTAAGGTCACCCATTTAGTGACATATTAGCTATGTTCCAGAGCAGGCAAACCCAGCCTTCTGAAGTTTGCTTGCATTAAATACCAAGCAAAAGTGCTGTATCTCATTATCCACGTAGGTGTCCGTGTAACGTGTTCTGCTTTGATGACATTCTGTGGCAGTAATTTTCACAGGTTTTTTTGGTTTTGAATTGGCCATTTCCTAATTTAAAACAGAGCAATCAAAGGAAACGCTTTCCACATACGCGGCATAACATAAGATAAACTTTCCTATGGTTGCTGTGGAGAAGCAAACTCACAAGGTTTTCAGCTTCAACCTTTAGTGTAAACCAAACATCTGTTTCGAGTTGTGTCAGATCACAGGAAGGATAGCCCACAGCTTGGTTTACTCCAAACTAATTTAGGAAATCAGAACTCTCCTCATGGATGAGTCACAAGCTTCTTGGGCAACGACAGGCCAGACACATTTGTCTCTGCAGCTCGGTGGTTTTCCCTGTGAAACGGGTGACGGCTCTTTCCCCCATCTGGAGGGGACTTGCAGCTGGAGGATGTAGCCCCAATACCAAGCCCGTTTATGCATCTGCAGTCCTGATGTCAAAGTCCACCAGGAAAGGAAAGGAAAGGATGAAAAAGAAAAGGGAAAGTGCAGAATGGGTCTAAAGACAGCTTTGAAGTACAGCCCAGGAGCGGAGATCAGGAAGTGAGAGCTGTAATTGCAGCTGGGTATCAGTTTCCTTTTTTATTTCAGGATCGCCCACAGCATGCTGGAGTTTCTCCCTCAGAAAGCAGGCAGGAACAACACTCACCTCTACAGGAGAGCAGAAGCTGCTGTTAAACGGAAGAGCCACAGAAACAAAACAGCTCTTTGCATTTCTAATGCAGGGGCAAACAGAAAGTACCTTGAACATGTCTGAAATTACTTTTACTACTTCTGGACCAGCCAGGAAAGCTAAAAACTATTTCTTATTTTGTTTCCTAAGGAAGTTGCACTGTATTACTTGTGGGCTCTGCCCGAGTTCCTTGAAATGGGGCCAGATTCAAGTAAACTCAATAGAGAGGACACATCAGGTTCACAAAAGTAGGTGGCCCAGCAGACCAAAGAGGTCCTGCAAATATCCCCAGAGCAGAAGGCTCCGAGCTGAGCTCACGCCATCAAGAAGACCCACACGGGAATGCGGACCAGAGGGAAGGCACCAGTGCCACAGACATGGTGCATCTGACATCAGTCTGGGGGCAGACCTACTCCAAGCTGCCCCGAGCCTGGCAGTGCTGGCCATTAGTGACACCCCAGCACTGTTCAGACCTCAGCAAACCGCACGTCCAGCTGCACACGTGGGGGGTGCAAGCATAAAACCGGGACTTCAGCTCTGACAGGCCTTTGACCCAAGCCCTGGTGAGGCTGCCCTTTATGGAGGCTGCCCTGGCCCGGCACTTCCAAGCTGCTGCCTCAAGCAGATGTGTCAGAGCAGGTTAATAGACATCCTGCTGTAACTTTAACACTGTTAGCCAGCATTAAACAAAGGTTTAAATTGCTCTTCCTTCCCAAGATAAGCTGCAAGGCAGGGATCAGGGCTGCCGCGAGAAAACACGGACTCTTGGTATAGTGAAATAAACCTGTTTGTTCCAGTTACAAAAGGTTGCGAGCTGAACTCGGGGGCCCAAGTTACCAGGGAAATGACAGCATCTTGAAGACCATTGCAAAGGGTTTAGGTTTTGGTATTTGCTAGGCATACCTTGAGTGTTTGACCATTATCAATCTTTTCTTGTTTAGGAAAGAAATCTCGTTTTTCATGATACTGTGCTTATCTTTTAGCAGAAGCAGGGGCAGGATCTGAATATGCTGGTGTTTGCAGACAGCAGTGGTGCAGTACAGCCCCTCTCTCAGCTTCAGAGTGAAGAAAACGAGCTACAATTGTGAAATCATTGCCTAACAATTGATAAGGACAACCGCTGCAATCCTCTCCCTGCCTCCCCTTGGCCAGCATCCCAATTACCACACATTACTGGATATACAGAAAAGAGAATGGCAATGTGGTTAAAGTACAAGCCACACACACAGAAGACAGAGTTTATCTCCATGTCTAGTCTGGTTCCCTCTTTCACCTTCGGCCAAGTAATTCAGTCTTTGCAATTCTTTTTTTTCCTCCTTTCATGACAATATTTACCATCTTTCTGACAGCCCTTGAGTTCTCCCAAGGAATGGGGCTTTGTAAATAGGGTTGGGGGAGAAACCTATCCCTTCAAAGGATGCCGTGTCAGGTACCTTGTACCAGGTGCTGCAGGAGACTCCTTTAGGAGGGCTTTGCTTTGCAGAAGAATGAGGTTTCTTCATGCCTTGTTTCAAATCAAGATAGCCATTCCCATTTCACCCTTCTTTTCAGGAACTCCCTAGGGCACCGTAACACCTCCTGGCACGAGATGCCAGCTCCTGATGTCAGCAATCCCAAGAAAAGCCCAGCCCACCACAAGACCAAAGAAATTCAGTTCACGCATTCTCGCCCTGAAATGAAGAGGGATGTATGCGATTCCTCAGTCTCCAAAATTCGTGACTCTTGAGAACAGCAAGGCCACACCCTCTATTGCCACTACCACACTGAAGGATGCGATGACTATTTTCTCCCACGAGAGAAGAGCCTGTGGTAAACCAAATACTTGTATGTGTTAAGTACTAGATAAATACTGACGGAGTGTTAAGCAATGGTACTTTCAATGGTATTTTAAAAACCCCAAATGTGTTATCACTTCCCATTCCACACGGATGCCCCACGCTCAGTGGCAGTTGTATTGCTCACCAGGCAGCTGCAGGACAAAACCTCACAAGTTCTGCGTGAGCTGAGTAACAAAACCTGGGCCACTGGACTGTACCTCCCTTGAACACAGTTCAGTATCACAGCTACTTAGGGCCAAACTCTACCCAACATCCCTGTGAACATCAAGCAGGTCACCCAGCAGTTATTTCAGTGCCTTTCTGACTCAGAAGTAACACAGACCAAAGAGAAAACAGGAGAGATTGTGTTTGGATTTAAATCTGCTGTTCAGAAGTGCAGCATAAATGAGGTACTACCAAGATGATATGTCAACTTTTGTCTCAAATAACGTGCAATTCACAAGCAATTCCTGCTTCTGTAGAAACTTAAATTGCATTTGGTCCTAATGATTTGGAATTTCTTAAGGGTAATGTGAATAGGTTGCAGTTCATCTTAAATTCTAGCTCTTCCAAATACATTTATATTTCTAAGAGCAAACGATAAATTTTCGTTAACTGAAGGAAATACTCTAGAAGTAATCTGAGGGAACAGGAACTGCCAACATAGATCACGTCATGCACAGAAATCTCACCTGCATTGGGTCTCAATAAATACCAATATTTGGTCTTATTTTCCTGTAAAGAAGGAGGCATAACTGAACCCCAAGAAGGGATCTGAAAGAACAGGGGATGACCCTATAAATGTGTGGCTTTTGGGCCAGAGTTTTAAAGTTAAAGGCTATGTCAAAACACGTGACGCTCAGCCCATGCGAGGGAGGTTTAAAAATGCAACAATCATCCTCATTTGGCCCTGATTCAATTTCTGACAGCCTATGCAAGCCTAAACAATACAGCCAGCCCTTAAGGAAATATCTGACTGTGTCCCTACAGTCAGAGCCGTTGTTTTCACATGTATAGATACGTACTTTTTGATGCTGATAAATAGTACGTTTTGTATTATCAAACAAATTGTATCTACAGCTAAGAAAAGTCTTGAGGTGTTTCCAAGGACTTTAATCAAAACATCATCAGAAACAAGATGGATAAACAAAAAATGGTTCTAAAATATCCCTTAGGACAGACTGGAGGAAAGTTACTGGCGTCACAGCAGCACCCTCTAGTGCTGCCGTCACTGGGCTTTGCCAGCACTTCCTGGATAAAATTTGACATTTGGTGTCGGGATTAAACTTCTCTTGTCCTAGACACAGCTCACAATAAGGTCAGAATATCAACATCATCTTATGGACAAAATGAGACCTAGATGGCTGTGGAGACAAATCCACCATTACTAACAAATATTTCAAGAGAGAGCTTGCAATTAGCTGTGTTAACAGCACCTACAGCCCAGTAACTCCCAAATTATGGAAATAAAGACCAGTGCAAAGGCGGAGATTATGTTTTGGTTGTTCAGTGGAAAGAAATGAGACTGCTCCCTCAGTCTCCAAGTAATGTAGAGACACAGCCCGAAATTAACAACTGTCAGACTGCTGTGTTTTACCCCCAGGCAGCAGTGAAGCCCCACGGAGCCTCTTGCTCACTTTCCGTGGTGGGATGGGGAACTGGAAAAGCAAAAGTGACAAAGCTCATTTGGCTTTTCTTTCCCTTTTGCCCCCCAAATAGGGCGAACCCCCCCCTCTTCCTGCAGTTTGTATCCCACTGGCCCTCAGCATTCCCAACATGAGCTACACATACAAGCAGGAGGTTATTCCTGCCTCAGAGACCTTACCTTCTTTCCCCATCCTCTCTGGCTTGGTGCTGGTACTGCAAGAATTGCATCTTGTCTAAAAAGCAGGCATGAAGAATCTTTATTACAGGCATCTCACCTTGTCACAACCTGCAAGTTTACTGGAACCCAGTTTCAGCAGGAAAATGGGAGGGAAATCCCAGCTCCCTGGGGCCCCCGCCCAGGGAGTGGTCAGCTAATTCCCTGCAGCTGATTGAGCCCACTCTGAGAGCCTCTGGGAACTGCGCAGCTGATTTATCAACTTTCCTTACACCTGTAACTGATGCGGCTTTAGGCTGGCTGTTTTGAAAGCTGAAGCTGACCTTCTCTGAAGCAGTAGCAAATATTTAAGGCCTGCATAGCCAGTGAAAAACAAATTATGGAGAATTCAAGTCCAGCCCCCATACAATTTGCTTTATTTACGTATAAACTGCAGTCTGGAACAGAGGTGCTCAAACACCATCATGCTTGCTTCCTGTGGCCAACAGGATCCTGTTGCCCATACGTAATTTGGCTTAATAAAATTGCTTGTAATTCAATAGCAGAGCAGAAACCAAGGCCCTCTGTTTCTCACTGCAGACTCCTATTCCCGACCAAACCCTATTTAGTTCTCGTCTAACCAAAACCAGCTGTGACACAGGCTGACCTCCCTCTCTGCAAGAATAAAAATAACTTGGAAGATTATATGTATCACTATTGTGTGGTGGCATCCACCATAACACTATTACATATCATGTTCCCTTCATCATTCCTCTAAAGGCTTTGCTGTCTTTGTATTACTCCCTCTTGAACAGGTTACTGAGGAAAATGTTGCCTCTTATCAGCATTTTTCAAGTTATTCCACTATAAAGAAAGCCCATTAGAGTTTTAAAATTTACCTTTGAACTTTTTTTATCATTGCATTCCGCTCCATAAATTCTGTCCTGTAGCTGCACAATCATGTCTCCAGCTGACACTGACAGCACAGAAGAGATTGTAAGACCGGGCACTTGACATGTGAATTTGGCAATTCAGACATCCGTATCCACCCAAGGGACATTTTTAAACCTACGTGTGAATAAACTGCTGCCTGCACTGGTGGGGAAATAGTACTGTTCCAGGGGAGATACAAACTTTGTCCTCTCTGATCTTGTGCTGCAGGAGACTTAGAGAGAATCCCACATTGTTCCTAGATAGTCCTGGCTTTTGTAGGCTGGAGCAGGTCCCAGGCACGCACTGTTTAACCCCCGCTGTACCTCATGGAGCACCCAGATGTAGCTCCCTTGCAACTGAACGTGGAAATGGACTGGCTAATTCACTGCCTTAGGGTCAGTGAAAGAGTCAGGTCTGAGAAAGCCCCAATAATATTCACAGCACCAGATCCTGCTCTGTCCCAAAATGATTGTGGTAACACTTCCTCAGGTCAGTGCGTTCCTGGTGTTGCCTTTCTCTGGGCTTAAAATTAAAAGCCAAACACGGTTAGAGGGGGAAAAAGGGTTTTACTTCGGTATTTATTTAAGGATCCTCAGGTGCAACACATCCAGGTAGAATGCACCGAAATGCACCTCAGAATGCACGCACACGATGATTCATGTACACAGTTATAGACCTTGCAAATTAGCATATCTATCAAAGATTTCCCAGTGAGGCTCAAGAGAAGCTCTTGTCTTGAGGAACGTTTTTTCTGGATGGGCTTATTTTGGTTTACAGAATGTGTTTTGGAGAGGACTTTGGTGTCTGGGGCTTTTTGACTCTTAATTGTGAGGCTTCCAGGATGTTTGGTCTCTTGGCTTAACAGAACTTTGGGTCTAAGCCAGTTACCAGACGGGGAATTACAAGTATGTGGGCTAAAAGCACTAAGGATAAATAAAAGCTGTATAAAAGGGTATATTAAAAGGGTATATAAAAAAGCAAAAAATCATCATGGCATCACTGCTACCATGTGTCTACAATCGGTATTCTGACATATTCTGTAATCTGACACTACTGCTGATATTGGACAGGAAGCTTCTGCTCAAATGGAGCAACATTCCTGCCTTTATCGTTGAAGGAAAGATGACTTAAGAGACAAGTCTGTTCCCAAACCAGTCAAAGGATCTATGAACTAGGTAAAAGAACTTGTATTACTGGCAGAAAAAAACCCCCCAAGCATCTTCAGAAACATAATGACGGTGTTGAAGCTGAAAGACTTGCTACTGTGTGCACAGTTTAGGGTTAAAAATAAACATTTAAAAAGCATTTAATAAGGGGTAAACAAAAAAGCTGGGAAAAGGTTGAAATGTTTATAAAGCCAGAGTGTCATGTGTAACAGGATATGAAAATACAGCCTCATTAATCCTGGAGGCATGCAGGGTGCACGTGTCTTGTTTTTAATCCACATCAGGCCAGTTTCTAGTGGTTTCAGCCATACCTGGTGATATCTTATGCCAAGCACGGACACACTGACATTTTGGCACTGCAGCACGCAGAGCAATGGGAGAGATGACCTGCTGTGTGTGCTGCTCTAATGCAGCTGCCCAGCTCCACTGCCAGTAGTGGAAAACAAAGCTTGGTTAGAGGAAGACTCAGACAAATTTCCATTGTCTATAAAGCCTTTATTTTAAAGGGAAAATAGACACCATCTCTACCTGTTCAAGTGCTGGCAGCTGTATAATTATCTCTTTCCCTTTGGTAGATATCAAAGCAGACTAGATTGTTGATATTTGACCTGTTTAGCCCTACCCAACTCTAAAATACGGCCATACAGCTTATATGTGAGCATGTTCTGCCTCACACCTTTTCTGTTGGGGTACACTGCATTGTAATAGTAGATTCCTCCACACTGTGGACAGAAACATCAGTGTAACTTTCCCCCACGAGTCACTCTTCTGTGACAAACAGAAGTAGAAATATGGTACATGAATAATACACGAGAAAGGTTTTCTGCATTATGCAAGTGTTTAAGGTGTTACCTATTTTACAGGAAAAAAAAAATTCCATGTGTATTTTGTCTCCATCCAGACATTTCATATTTACACAGTAACAGAAGGGCAACAGATTCAGAATGCAAAAAACTTTATTAGCATAAAAAGTACATATTCAGGAATCAATACTCAAATTCCTTCATGGCATCTGGCATCCTGTATCTGCTACAGCTGAAGGAAGACCGGATTGTAAGATGTCGGAAGCTTAAGGTTGGGGGGGAGTTATTGTTGGGGTTTTGTCTTGTGCCTCTTTTTAAGTTATGTAAACAACTCAGAATGAAACCTGTACAAGCAGAATATTAGCTATCATTTGTACACTTAAAAGTTAAATAAAACCCAATTTCAGCAATACAAAAAGCAATATAAAAAAGTACTCAGGTGCATGACATGCATCAGAAGAAAATGTAGAACATGGCAAGTAAGTGAACCTGTCTCAAAAGTTAGATCGTAGTGAAAATTATCTGTAAATATCTGTATGACTAGACATGAAAAACATGATAAAATTACTTGGTTCCTCAAGAGATCTATACAGTTGCATCTATTTCAGCTTCATTAGACATGAATATATTAGAAGGATAAAGTGATTAAAAAGAATAAGAAAAGTTTACTCAAGTTTCACATTTCAAGCTGCCTATTTGATAAGGTAACTAAACAGAGGTAGATATCCAACATTAGTGGCCAAGCTATTCTAACAAGGCCTCTTAGCTATCTTGTCAAGCTTTTACATTCAAAGCCAGCGTGAAAAGGCTTCACAGATGGAGGATGTCTTTCAAAAAGGCAGCCAGAAAACCTGCATTGCTGATGGAAGCAGTGAAAGTGAAGGGTATTTAAGAATAAAACATTTCCCAGACCATTATGAGGACACCACTTATCAAGCACTAGAGCTCATGCAGCCATTTGAACAAGAGCGACAGTGATTTGCTCATTTCCTATGCCTGTTTCAGAAGCTGAACCATTGCTACCTCTTGGCTCATTCCTAGTCGAAGTAAGACTGCAGGGTGCCACGGCGGCGGATGTCACACGTCCAGCAGTGGAAGCCGCCTCCCAGAGAATTGGCGTGGCGAATGTTCACTTTAATTGTAGCAATGCCTGGAAGAAACACACGACGCACACTTTAAAATTAGAGTCTCAACTTCACGTGGCGAGCTCTGATCAGAACTTTGGATGATACTTCGTATACATCATATGGCTAGGTGCAAGTGTGGAAGGTACTTCCTATTACTTTGTTAAGAATTTATTTTCCCAAATTCTAGGTAGAGAACAAACTAGGAACATAGCTGGCTTGTTTATTCTGGAATACACAGTGCCTGGAGCACAGCCAGTGTCTGATGTGTTACGACATGCCAGTAATAAAAAGGTAAATTCAGGTTTTGGGGTATGTGAAGAATTAGCTGAAATTCTGCTACAATGTATGATCAGGACACATTTTCATAAATATATGTGAGCATTTCTGATTCAGACACTGAATGTGCTCTTTCAAGTGCCCTTCAAGAAAAGAAGTATTCAAGGTGGATAGCTCTGACACCTTCTTTCTCTGAAAGGGAAAAGAGGCTCTTACACTTGCTACCTGGGTTAAGCTTCCTCCTCTTTTTGTTCAGCTCTGATGTTTCAGCTGTGGCTCAGCTTACACAAAGTCCTAACAGAAGGATCAGACAACTTCTCTGTTAAAGAGTTTGCCTTTTTGCTTCTCGGTACTTTCAGGAGCTCAGGAGCAGCTCAGTAGCATCTATCACCTAGGTCAGAAATAGCTTTGTTCCCAGTAGACCCATCTCAGTCCTACAAACTCTGACTCCCAGAGTTTATTTAGAACTTACATAGACTGTGAAGTTCAAGTGTGAAAGATAAATCATGGTTAGCATTAATAGCCTCATTTTTTAAGTGCTTTCAAGCATTTATAAATCCTCAACTCCGTGGTCATACATTAAAACAACCTAAGACTGAGAAGCTGAGCATAATAAGACTTCCAGATTTTATTTTCAATTACAGTTCTCCTGTCACTGCATATCTGAAGGAATTCCACACTGTCATGAAGTTACATCACACAGGACTGAGATTCTCCATAAATGAGCAGAAATACCTGGGTTAAGTGTCTTAATTTGACATTTTAAAGTGCAGTGAGTTTGCAACTAGAAAAATCTGAAAGCATTTTGGCAATAACAGCCAGCCAGCTCTATATGATTCAGCAATAGGTGCACTCAACCTCTCCAAGACAGCTGTTGACCTTAAACTGAACAGACAGTTTGCATTAAAAAAGCTCATTCAAAGGCATTCTAGCAATAACTTCAGTTGCTACTCATACCTTTATGTGCAGCAAGCTGTTGGGGGCAAAAGAAGACCATATTTCTATGACTGAAGTATTCAGGAGAAAAATCACTGGATGATTCCTACTTGCTAATCCAGCTGTTTCAGTACTTTTTCCAGTGCTGGCTGCTTTGACTACTTGGAGTGAAACCTCCATTTACCCTGGCTGGTAGCACAATAATTTTCTTTTAAGTGTATGTGGGAGTGTGTTAGGACATACCCAGCTTTTCAAACATCTTCTGAATGGATGTCTCATTGGCATCCACCATCACACGTTTCTCATCCAGCATTAGGACGTTCATGGAGAGCCATTTAGAAGACATCCACAGTGGGTGATCTAAACACAGGAGAATAAACCTTGTACTGTAGCAGTGTTACTCTGTATTAATACCCTTAAGAATACTCTTGGAATCCCTGGAAAAGGAAGAGTGACTATACCATCTGGGATGAGTGGCACTGGGGGTTGAATCACGGTCCAGCCGGCTTTCTTGAAGAGCTCAATCTGGAAGAGCAATTTAAATATATTCTCAAGAGGGTTCTTAGAGCATCACATTATGTCCTCCAGCCTATGCCAGATTTTCCCAGAATATTCCAGTATGCATGACGTGCCCTGCCCTCAGTTTGCTATTCTGGCCCTCATTCAGGCTTCATCTACAATCCCAGTTTTCATACAAGCGTTTTTTAAAAGTCTTTTTAGGTTTTGCATACCAATAGCATTTGTTTCTCTTGATTTTATATATTCTAGACATACTAAGATATGTTAAATACAAAAGGTAGCATTTGCAGTTTGGATCTTGTTAAGTAAACGTATTGGTAACAACCAAAACATATTCAATTATCTTTTTTTGGTGTTATTTCTTCCCATATGATTGTAAAAGCCATTGATATGAATTACATTGATGTTTCTAAAAACAAACCCGTAAAAAATAACATAAAATTACCTTTCCGTCACACTTCATAAGAAAATTAATATGCAGTTCATTTAACAAAGGGAACAATGTAAAGGCATCCTAAGGAATAATCTGTGTCTCTTAAGATTTACACAGTTAAGTTAAAAATAAGAGGAGGATAATTTGGCTAAAGAGAATTGACTTTTCAGCTTCATTGTCTGAACAGTTGGAGGAGTATTCGCCGAGTGTCCCAGCGTTACCACGAGGCGGAGCTCCAATCCCGAACACTCAATAACCAGCCTGGCCTGCCAGGATTTTGGAGAAAAGCTCCCTTTCATCGGCACCATTCAAGCAAAGCCCCGCTTCATCCGCACCATTCACACACACCCCCACCACAGTCCCGGTCATCCAGAGCCGCCCAACCAGTTTTTATGAAAGCAAGCTGCATTTATCTTTTCTGTCTACACAGACAGCAGTTTTCCCTTAAAAAGTCCCAGAACATGAGTTTAATACAAGGAGACCAAAAAACATCCCCTTTCAAGTAAGGTTACAAAAAACTGTGAAAGGGAAAAGGGGAGGAAAAAATAAGACTGTTTTAAAAATTGGATTCTCAAAACGGATGCTAAAAGAAGGCAGTAATTCAATTAATTTGCATTGAAACCACTTGCTAAAAAGAGACTAACAGTGCTTTTAGGAGCTGTGCTCTGCACATGGCTCCATGATGTGCAGCACCCAGCTCTATCCCTCTGATTCAGTGTCAGCTCAGCTATTCCCGTGAGGCTGTACAGCTTCTGAAGTCACGGGGATCCTCACAAAAGTCCTCAAGCACCACAATGCAGGTAACATGACTGTAACAGAGATGAGCTCTCACTCTCTGGAAAGCTTTCTGATCTCATTGTGCTGACAGCAATATTAGTTTTTCCTCAGAGTGTAGCAGCAGGTTTTACATGTCTGTCCCTCTTTCCTGCTCTTCAGAAGGTATTTCTTGCTCAGTTATTCAGAGCTGAATGCCTGAGCAACTACCAGCTTCCTGCCATTGGTTCAATTCACCCCAAAGAAGAGGCTTCCAAAATAGGAATAAAAAGGGAGATTTCTCATCTGAGCAGCAGAAACCCATCAGTTTCTCTCAGGATACAATTAAAGTATTTAAGCACTGGAAGTGTTCAGAGTAGTATATCCCAGGTGCTTGCTTTGATACATTATTAAAAATTAGATTACTTCCATCATATTTAACCGTGTACCTAGGAAGCAACACACAGTGGAATGTGTGGGATAGTAATTACCCAGCAGGGAACTAAACCAGCTGAGTGTCTTTGAAACACAAGACACTTTCCCCCCTTGTACACTCTCACCTGATGGCAGGGACGGTCTGGGTTAGAGAGCACAAGACCAGGCCCAATGATATTAAAAGTGGCATCAATGTGCATAGGGTTGGGATCCTTAAAGGATATTATGTGCACTCTGTAGTCTGGTGCAAGGTGTCGCCTCATCCATTCAATACCCATGTAGTTTGTAACCTGAAAAACAGGACAAATTTGAGCTTTACTAGGCTAGAATATAAACTGCATCCAAGTTTGGTTTGTCTAACTTTTTATTTAATTAAATATTTAAAGCCAAAATAATAGAGAATTTTGTGTCTTTAGCTGACCCCTTAGCTGGAAGGCAGTCTTATCCTGTGTATTAAACATTGTATGAATAGCATTTTCTTTTGTCAGCACTCTTATTTTAGTGCTGCTCAGGAATTTAAAAAGACAAAATACCAATCATTAAGATAGATACCAAAACTGTTGGAAGGAAAGCTTTGTTTACCTGGCTCCTTTGTACAAAGATATCTCTTCCAGCTCTAATGAAGTCAGCAGCATCAAAGCATGGCTCAAATTCAGTAGTTACGAATTTTCCCTGAGCAGCCAGTTTATGCCTGTCTTCAACAGAGTGGATTGGATAATTCTAGTTGTAGAAAAAAAAACAACTTTAGGTTGGAGATGTTAAAAGAAAGTTCTCAACTTGCTAATGAAGAGTAATTCGAAATTAGGAAAATGTGTTAATATTGATGGCTAGTATGCTCCTTGGAGGTGGTTTTGGTTCCTTCTTATTAGAATAGAAACAAAAATATAAATGTGGACATAAAGTGAAAGGCTTTAAGCACATTCAAGACTAGGTCATGAGATAAGAGACAAGAGTTATATCAAGAAATTAATTGCCTTTCAGAATCACTGTGTGGATAATATTCTGACTTCGTGATCAAAAGTATTCATTACCAGTGGAGTTTAACTACCAGTCCAACAAATCACTGCACAGTGACAGAAATACTGGAATGGAAGCTGTTTCCTAATGAATGTGGACTCCCTACTTTTCCACATTTTAGAATGGAGCAGTACTTCAAACTAGGAGATGGATCTTCATTATTACAAATAATTTTTAAATTAAACAAGGCCGTTAAGAACAAGTGAGATGTAGAAATCCAGCACAAATGAAAAATACCAGGTAAGCAGTTACAGGCTCTAGAAGTTTTCTAATACTGAAGGTGACTCTAAGGTAATTTTGTTTAACAAAGTCTTCTTTGCGTCACTGATGACACTGTTCTCAGAAATTTGCAATCATTCCACAACTAGTTTACTGCATTTATTGGAAATGCCATCACCAAGGTTCTGATGCACTTGGGAGCCTCTAGGAAACTACCAAAATTGTCCAAATCAAAATTATTAGAAAAAAAATTAAGAAACTATTCATTAACATATTTGGAAGGTAAATACAGTTTAGATCCTTCACTATTTCTTTTATGTAACTTTCAAAATAGTAATCACCATGCAAAACAAGGATTATGAGGGGAGGGTTTTTTTCTGTGACAAAATTTACATTATTTCCCACTTTCCTAATGCACCCAGGACATATGGACATTCCCAGGGAATCTTCATTCTTTAAAGTAATCTCTGTGATGTTTTTCTAGCATTCCTTCCTCTTTAGTAATGCTCAGTTACAGCCAGTAACCAAAACAATTCAAAGCAGAGGAATTCAATAGACACAACTTCCTGTTCCTTGTTCTCTAATTGCACACACTGGTTTCAGCTGGAGAGGCTGCAGCACGTTTGCATACACTAGCAAAAAACAAGTCTCCAGAGCTGTTTTGTGTCATTCCTCCCCACAAGTTTGTGAATCGTAGATATCAGGTCGATACTATCCACGAAATTCTGTATAACAAGAACTGAAGTTCTGAAGGAAAATTAGGACAGTACCTGATCATAGAGTTCATCTGCCATTGTGGGTTTGGGGGCAGTTGTCCACTTAGCACCACTGTTGAAATAATCTTTGATTAGTCGTCTATATGCCCTGTACTCAAAGAACCGAGCACGCCAAGCCATAGGTGCTTCAATAATCTCATTTCCCACCACTAACAGGATGTCTCTTGGCATGGCAGCATACATACCTGAAAGGAAAGCGGCCATTAACGAGACGAACGTGCCTTTCTCAGCTTTTTCAGCTCGTGCACTTTCTATCCTTCTTTTTACCATTATTTCTATCCAAGATAATTGCAAAACTCATTGTTAGCAATATGAGGAAGCCAGCACAAAATGTCAGGTCCTTACAGTCTTCAGTAATTTTTCAGAGTAACATTTTTTGTTCAAAATCCATGTAAATTTTGCTACAAAGCCTCACTCATAACAAATTCACAGCTAGATGAAAGCCATCCGCCATCAAGCCTCCACTTCATAATTTGGTTAATGGAAATTAACTAGACCAAGACTCATGAATTACCCAGATGACTTTAAAAAGTGATGATGGGCAGCAGATTTTCCAAGTGAACATCATTTCTTTATAAACCACCCTTTTAAAAAGCAATAGCAAAGAAGAGGAATTTGGTGGAACACAGAACTAGTGCAGGAAGCAGTCCCATTAGACTTTTCATTAACGTTATGTGTTCCTTAATGAGTCTGAATTTCACTGGAACAATTTAAGAACATATTTGACACGAAAGAAGCCTGAGGACTACACTTGATGCAAAGCTTGGTGAGCCAGTGTGCTCTCACTGCAGATAACCAAGGCCATATGGTGCTGTACTTGGAGGAACTTGTGGAGGCAAAGAGATACTCAGATTTCCTTGACACTTCTGAGGATCTTCCCGGTAAACTGCTGCCTCCAGCTGTTTTGCCCTCCATAGTTTAAGATGGATCCAGCTCTAGCATCCAACAAAGAGCTATCAAGAGAGTCAGAGGGCCTTAGAGCACTTGACTTTCATGTGGCAAGTACGGGACAAAGCAGTAACAGTCTACAGCCCCTTTGAGGGCCACGACAGATCAACACTTCTTGGCAGTGGCAGTGACAACATAGAGAGGGAACCTGGCAAGAGATGCTGGTGTGGGAAGCTCAGGTTATGTATCAGGCAAAGGTCTTTCATCAGGAAATTCACACAGCACTGAAGCAGGTCAGCAAATCAGGTGGCAGAACCTCCATCCCTGGAGATCTTCCAAGTCGTGGCTACAGAAAACAATCACTGACCTCACTTAGTGCTGGTGATAATCCTGCTCCTAGCTGGAAGGTAGACTAGCAGACATCCAAAATGCCTCAGAGAAGAGCTAAACAGACAAGACCTTAAACAATGGAAGAACATTTACCTGTAGACTCAAAATCAGGTGTTTTATACTTCACAGACCAGTCAATTGGATCAGGCCTCTTGACAATAACACCTTCTCCCTTCAAAATATTGCACATCTCTTCAATTTCAGCAACAGCTTTTTTTAAGTGGTCTTTGGGGAAACTCTGGCCTCCAAATTTCTGGTAAAATCCCCAATATTTTTCATACGTGTTTGCCTAAAACAAAAGGACATGATGTGACAGAGAATAAGCACCAGTTATTTTGGAGTGAAATAGATGCATAAGACACAATTCTTAACGTTCAAAGTTTCTTGTTCTTGGTCGTAACATATTGGAGTGTGCCTTTTACCTGATTCCTGCAATATTTTGACTGCATTACACTTCAGTTAGTATTGAGTGACTAGTATTGCCAAGGGGCCGTTTGGTCCCTATTACAGCACACCAAACATGGCAAACACTGTAGACTCTGCTATTTAATAAGGCTATCAGATATGTTTTTAAATTAAAACAACCTTGAGCTCATCTCCAAAGCACACACATCTGTAGTCACCGTATTACAAACTCACTTCAGCACTGCCACAATGGTGACATCAGAAATTCTAAAGCCATCCCAAGTACAGGTAACATGCCTTGTTGGCCAGAAAGGGCCATACTTCAGGTGCAGCAGCAGTCTAGAAGAGGCAAAAGATACTAAATTCACCTGCCAGGGTTGTATTAAAGCAAGGAGAACATTTACAGACCTAAATCCTCTGCTGAAATGCTCTAATAGCCTTCTTAAATTAAAAACAAATTCAAAATGATGTCCTAGCTCTCAGGGGTGCAGACATATAGTCAAAACAAATGATGCTGCTTGAGTTTGATGTACCTGATGTTCCTCTGTCATGTCGGTGTTAGCAGAGATGCTAGTGCATATGGAGCCCTTCTGGAGTGACAGCAGAAGGGGTCAGGAACAGGTCAGCAAGCTGGTTCTTTCTGCCCATCTCGTTCAGGCAGCACGAGGGACAGCAGTGAGGTGCAGGAGAACCTGCCCTCCCAAACGTGAGGGTGTCTCCTGACACTGCAGTCCTGACTTCCTCTCAGAACGCGATAAATTCACCAAAATGAGAGCAGTGCTAGCAGTGCACTCCTTTGTGCTAGCACTGCCACTGAGCCTGAGCAGGCAAGGCCATCCATCCTAAGGCATGCCTGATCCTTTTAACAATCCAGGCTCTTCACTCTATCCTCTACTGTTTCTGGATATTTTCCTCATGCTACAGAGGTAAGAGAGAAGAAAGAAAATTCAGCCTTAACATTTACAGAGAGCCTCAGCATGGGCCTCCTGCTCCTCCAGTACTGAAGCTTCTTCCCATCTTTCCTGAGGGAATTTGTTCTTTTTCTATAAGTGAGGTCTTGGGTAATTTGATCACCTCAAACTTGCCAGCTGGTCAGAAGTCACATGCAGATCACATGAAGTGCTTAACATTCCTATGGAAACATGTTCTACTAGTGAGATAACTTCATCCTGTGGAGTGAAGCTGGTTATTTCCAGAGCCAGCCATGGTGTATGTGAATACCATCAATCCCTAAGAGGTGCAGCTCCTCTCCCCACCATGTCCTTTAGTACTGCTGTTTTTCAAACCTGAGGAACCACACTTGTGTTGCATTAATGGAATGGTGGAATCTTAAAGTTACAGCAGAATAAAGGTTAACACTGTAACACTACTCATATTCCCTGCCTTCTGAATAACTGGGAAAAGGGTAAATGGCTGGGACATGTACTTTATAGCAAATCAGGGTTGACATTTCAGGCCCCTTTGGTCATACACATACAAGTCAGTTCAGACTGTTCTAAAAGGACCACGGATAGGACACAGAAAAGACAACATTTAAAACAAACTCTTCGGAAAGAAATTTTAGAGTATGCTGTAAGGAAAGATTGCCTTTAAGAAACAGCAGTATTGCTCCCTATCGTTGCTGTTTACTTTAAACATTTCTCATGGAAAATAATTAACATTATCAAGATGTACCTTAAACCTAGTAGTGACAGTTATTAAATTTAGGGCATTAAAACTTAAGTTCAGATCAAAATTCTTTTTGCCTAATTCGGTAGTAAACACATGTACACACTCCCATCTTCTCACTCAAGATATAATGATCCATGTTAATAATACCTCCTCACCCAAAATGCATTATTATTCACAAAATACACTGAAAAGCATTGCAGAGTACAAAGCTATAAAGTTCAACTGCTTGTCTGTTGACTGCTTCAGAAGAATACATCTCAATTGTGGGATTTTTCACCGAAGTGCTGATTCAAAAAAGGGATTTCCTAGTTAATGTTAAGATTTTTCAAGTTTTCCAATAGTGTGTTTACCTCTACATAGCCTGTTTCAAGCTCTGAAAAGGATAAAGTGTCAGCTCATTAATATTCATCAGATATGCAGGGCTCCCTCTTCAATTCCTTCCTTCCTCCTTCTTATGCCAAGCACATCATTCCCACATCACAGCAAAAACACTTGAGGATACCAAACCCTTGCCTCAAAGTACAAGAGAGTGCTGAATGCAGCCATACTTCCTGCATTTAAATATTGAGTGAATAAACACACACACAATCTTAAAACATAACCTCAACACAAGTATTTACCAAACTGCTATAATTTGAGATACATTTTTTAGAGTGTCAGGTCCAAAGCTTCAAATTTTCATTATAAGAGCAGAATTCATTAGTTTTGAACTGCAGTTTTCATAAGCAGTGACCCTCATGCACTCAGCAGACAGCACGTGGTACCCATCAACTCCAGTTTTGCTACTTACAGGGGCAGGAACAGGGATTTGTATGACACTGGAGCAACACACACGTACACACCTTACCTTTCAGCCTCATGGAGATGTGAACAATCAATCTATTAATTAATAGCAACACTCTCCAGGTGTTACTGTTGCAGTTTCTACAGCAACATTTAAGACAAAAGCAGAGAAAACTAGAGGAAACCACATCTCGACTGGCTCTGTTCCCATTACCTGTTCTGGACCTGGCAATTGGCGTAAAGCAAATTTAAAGCTTGCTTTAACCCTAAGTCATAGGTATTTGAATTGCAGAGGTAATATAATACTTTGACATTCCCCACTGAGCTTTTGATGTCACATCAAGAGAAAGTGAAGTTCTGACCTCGTGTGAGTAGTTGTGGCTCCATAGGCAGTAAAACCTGTATAGCATGTGACACTTCAGCAAGTTGGACACTTGGAATGTTTTTTGTCATGCTAAAGCAAGCCCCTGTCCACTGCTTAGGAACAGAATTTTGCCTCATTTAATGTTACAGTGTGAAATATTAGACATCTTTTTCTTTACTCTTTCTGTGCATTCATTATGTCAGTCTTACATAAATGCACATACATAGACTTGTATATTAGAAATCCTAACCCTCATTCACCTCCTTCTCTGAAGCTCCTAGGATATCTTTGGAGCCTCTGAAAAACATAACCCAGCTTCAAAAAAAAATAAAGATACAGAAATATAAAAAGAGCTAAAGGAAGAGAAGTCTGCTATACAAGTACATCTCAAACTTCCCCTAAACAACCATTTCCAGCACTTTAAACATATTTTTGGTATCTTTGTTTGCCATTCTTTCAATGTCAGATAAAAAAGCTTTCTTTTTTTTTTTGACTGAGATCTTCTGGTCAACTTTGTCAGGATAGCCTTTAAATTTTTACTAAGGTCTCTTGGGCAGAAGTCGTGTGCCAGCTCATGTTGCTGTGATAGCCATGCATTACAGGCTGCCCTGCAGGTAGTGCTGTGCTGTAACAATGAAAGAGAAAGACTCAAGAACATGCCCACAAGTGCAGGTAACACACATACTCAGCAACTTTAAAGTCCAGGTAAAGTATACAAAAAATCTGGAGCAAACCCACTATTTGAGTATTACTGTTTTAAATACAAGATTCCAGAGAACAAAGAAACACGGATTTATTTAGGTTGCTGACGTAGTTTTAGGCACAGAAAAATCCTGAAAAAACAGTGGACTATGTAATTCCACAAAATATTTACTGTAGCACACAGGAGTTTCAGTAAACTGCTTCAGAGATGTCTGACACAAGAGTCCTGCTAGTCTACAGCTACAGAACTCAATCTTGCTCAGACTATTAAGTAGAAATATTAAGTAGAAAACTACACTTTTTTTTTTCAAGTAGTAACCCTACTTAGCTTCAAGCCAAATTAAAGTTTCATCAGTCCAACCAACTATCTCAAAACCTTGTGTGTGTACTTTGATAACATCAGAGCTATATTACTGGAGTAGATTACACATATTAGAGGTTCTCTCTGCTAGTGACTTCTGTTAAAACAGCTAATTCAGTTGAAAGTCCAAAGAAAAAAGCACATCCCTCACCAACACGGCTATGCTGTAAAGCTTCACAGATGTAAACAACTACCTTGAAAGAAGAATCCTCAAGAGTAAACACCACACCTTATGCATTGTAAAGCTTAAGTAAATTTTATACATAAATTCCACATTTTCTATTTAAAGTTATTTTTTGTTTACCTTAACCTCCACTGAAAAAGGTGGGACACAAGCATTTTCAGCTCTTCCCACAATGACCTCTTCCAGTGGATCCCATTCATTGTATGAGCAAACAAGACAGTCCTTGGGCACAGGGCTTGTAGCCTTATCATCAGCAGCACAGGTGTTCTGGGAGGCCGTAGCTGCCTGGGTGCTCTGGAAAGTTCGCTGCACCCATCCTGTAAAGACTCCTCGAAGCTTAAAATAAAAATAAGAATGAAGGTTATGCTTCCCGTACAAAAGGCAAAAAGCTATGGTTCAGCCCACAAATGCCTTAACAGTATAATCCCAAAGCAATGTATGTTATTTGGAGTACTAACAGAAGCGCAGCTTGTTACAGCCGTTCTAATTTATTCACAGCCTGGCAGATGCTTAAAGGAAATTTAGCCTTTGAAGATACACTCCTTTTTGAAGGGTAAGGCGATCGGAGCACGGCACCGGCAGACCGAGGCGGGAGGATGCTGGGTGAACCTCGGTGAGAGAAGCCTGCGGCCGTCCCGCACCCTCCCGCCAGGCTCGGAGCGCCCCGGCGAAGGCGCCGCACGGGACCCGCCCCACGGAGCGTCCTCAGCC